>PITA01008151.1:0-86555 GCA_004023965.1 Spilogale gracilis | reverse complement strand
ACAATCGCCAAACTGTGGAAAGAGCCAAGGTGCCCATCAACAGATGAATGGATAAAGAAGATGTGGTACATATATACAATGGAATACTGTGCCTCCATCAGAAAGGATGAATATCCAACTTTTGTAGCAACATGGACTGGACTGGAAGAGATTATGCTGAGTGAAATAAGCCAAGAAGAGAAAGTCAAGTATCGCATGGCTTCACTTACTTGCGGTGCATGAGGGGTAACCTGGAGGACAGTGGGAGAAGGAAAGTAAATGGGAACGAGGGTAATCTAGGGAGGGAAACGAAACAACAGAGACTTTGGACACAGAAACAAACTGAGGGACTTGGAGGGAGGGGGGTGGATGGATGGGAGATCCTGGTGGTGGGTACTGGGGACACCTAAAGCGTGGAGCACTGGGTGTGGGGAATGGGGAATGAATCTTGGAACACTGGAAAAAAAATTTAGTAACAATAAAAAAAAAAAAAGAATAGAGCTACCCTGTGATCCAACAATTGCACTACTAGATATTTACTCCAAAGATACAGATGTAGTGAAAAGAAAGGGCACATGCACCCCAACATTCTTAGCAATATCCACAATAGCCAAACTGTGAAAGGAGCCAAGATGCCCTTCAGATGAATGGGTAAAGAAGATGTGGTCCATATATACAATGGAATGCTATTCAGCCAACAGAAACGATGAATATCCACCATTTTAAATGATCTGGATGGAACTGGAGGGAATTATGTTAAGAAAAGAAAGTCAAGCAGACAAAGAAAATTAACATATGGTTTTACTCATGTATGGAACATAAGCGAGAGCATGGAGGATCATAGGGGAAGGGAGGGAAAACTGGAGGGGGAGAAATCAGAAAGGCAGACAAACTATGAGAGGCTGTGGAACCCAGGAAATAATCTGAGGGTTTCAGAGGGAAGGGGGGGAGGTAACAGGGTGATGGGTATTGAGGGGGAAATGTGCTATGATGAGCACTAGGTGTCATATGTGACTAATGAATCACTGAACACTGCATCAAAAGCTAATGATGTACTGTACAGTGGCTAACTGAACATAATCACAAAAATAAATTTAAAAAAATTGAAAACTTTTGTACTTGGCACCATCAAGAAAGTAGAAAGACAACTCACTGAATAATAAAAAACATTGTAAATTATATATCTGGTAATGGACTTACATCCTTAACATAAACAGAACTCTTATACCTCCATAATCAAAGGAAATCACTCAACCAAAAAAATGAACACATGATTTAAAAAATATTAACCATTTTTATTTCTTCCCGAGAGAAGTAAATACAGGAAAAGGTGCACAACACTATTAGTCATTAAGAACATACAAATCAAAACCCCAATGAGATGCCACTTTACACTCACTAAAATGACTATAATGGAAAAGACAATATTGGTGAGGATGTGAAGAAGTTGGAACCTTTCTTCAATTTGTGATAGGTATATAAAAGGGTGCACTTTATTATCCAAATAAATAATTTGGCATTTATTTAAAATATTAATTACAGGGTTACTACATGACTAGCAATTCTCCATCTGGGTATATACTCAAGAGAAATAAAAATATATTTCCACATAGAAGCTTGTGCATGAATACTCATAGCCTCCATTATTCATAAGAGGAAACAATTCAGATGTCCACCAAATGATGAATGGATTAAAAGATGTGGCATATCCTTACAATGGAACATGACTCAGCCATACATTAAAAGAAATGAAGTACAAGTACAGGCAACAACATGGATGAACTTTGAAAATACTATGCTAAGTGAACAAACCTCGTCACAAAAGACTCTGTGTGATTGCCTATTGTGGACCTTCTGTATGAATGCAATCTATAGAGCGGAAAATAGATTACTGTTTGCCTAAGGCTCAAGGTGCTGTAAGGTGTTTGAGAGCAACTACTAAGAGTACAGGATTTCTTTTTGTGATGATGAAAATGTAAAATTAGATTGCCATGATAGTTGAACAAATCTGTGAAGATGTTAAACACCATGGAACTGTCGACACTAAATGGATGAATTTTTTGGCATATGAATCATACTTCAACAAACCTATTTTGAAAAGCATAATATTCAAAGTATGCCAGAGAAATCTGAATGAAGACCTCAACTCCTACTATTTCTAAGTAGACACTTGGGGAATATGAGGAAGCCAGAGATTGAAGGGCTTTAAGCAATGTGTTGTAGACCGTTTGAGATAATTATTTGAGATTCCTTTAATAAGGCTGTTTTATTAGAACATAAGAAGTCCTGGTTTATGGTGACTATTTGGATTCCAGAGGTCAAAAATTTCAAGTTGGTTGAAGCTCTAGAGGAATCTCAGGAGCAGAGAAAGTTTTGTTAGCTTGGTCAGTGAGGAGTACTACATTGTCAGGGAGTCAATGTGATGAGGAAAAAATTTTCAAACTCTTCAGAAAGTCTCCAGAGCAGAGATCAATTAACATTTTCTTTCAGGGCCAGGTAATAAATATTTGAGGTTTACAGACCACTTGGTCATTGTCATGACTATTCAGTTTCATTCTTGTATTGAGAAAGCCCCTGACAGTATGTACAAAACACAGTATGACTGTGTTCTAATCAAATTTTATTTATAAAATAGGATGATGACTGGATTTGGCTTTGTGGACCTCGCTTGCCATCCCTGCTTTATAGGAAAGCCAGTGCTACAGAGGAGATCTGGAAGGGACTACTGTCTAGATCCTGTTCTTGGATCTTCTATTTTGAGGTGAAGAATGAGAGGTGAAAAGTTCATGAGACTGCTAGGATAACATGTTTGACTCTTTATAGCGATGCCATTTCATCTGGGGACTGGGAGTTCCTGGGCCAGTCCTGTGCATGAGAAGAGGGCTGAAGGAGCCACTCAGCCTCTCTCTTTAGGTATAATCTGAGGAGATGTGAGATCATAGAAAAAAAGGTAGTTATATAGTTTTTTTTATCATTTTAATTATTGTGGTTCGGTAAAGAGAAAGAGGTCCAGGTAAAAGTTTATAGAATTTCCTCAAGATGGACTTCTTATCTGACAACAGATGTCTCAGTATAATGAATGCCCCTAAGGAAAGTGGAGTCCAAAGTCTCATGTTGGCTATGAAATATTAAAGACCTTACCCTGTGGGATTTTTTTTCACATCCTCTGGGAGAGAATGCAAGTAATCAAGTAAGACACTTTGGAGACGTTGAGACTATTTTGAAATTGTCAGCCAGCTAACAACCTCAAAGGGAATATAAAGCACAAATAATGGCAACAGTGCTTAGATACCCTCTCACAAGTGCTTCTACGAAGGCTCAGTGGCAGAAGACACAACATTTAAGAACCAGGGTCTCTGAGTCATACTACTGGGGATTCATCCTCATGATTCTAAGAATTCATTCTGTTTTGCCATCTCTCCACCCCACCCCTTAGATTTTTTTCTGTTGACTGTTTATACTGATGTTAGTGTGGGGAGTTCATTCCCAAAGTACCATATTCAAGGTAACCTATGGTATTTGAGATATTTGTCAGTCCTCAGTCAGGAAAACCAGCCTGGGGCTATGTTTGAGATTTTTGATGGCCTAGGTGACAGAAATGTGTGTGAATTGGTGGGAGCCCCCTGTGTTTCCCATCTCAGAGCTGCTTTTAATTTTTCCATTCAGATAATTTGGCCCTGTTACTTACTGAATCTACCAGTTTTTAATTGTGTGAGACATAAGAGATATAAAGCAGAGATGACATATTTAAGGTAGATGACTGGCTTTAGAATCAATTTATTGAACGTGGAAAAAATGGAATCTGCCCTCGATTCCAAGACTTACTAAGTAAAGATGTAAATAACAACCAGCGACTTTATGAAAGATAAAGTGTTGATGAAAAGCAGGAATTGATATCCGGAATTCCCCATCTTCACAAATTTAAGTCCCAATAGGAAATATCTATGGCTTTGGTAATAAATGAGTAAGTAGTCACTAGTCCTTGTGGGTGACATCCTTTTTTTGTTCAGTTAGTGCTTCTGTTAATATGTTTGGTGACCAGGCGCCTGTTCATGGTGAACCAGGAAACTGGAGACCATGGCATGTGCTGGGAGAATGCCAAGGGAATAAGTGTGAGAGAAGGTGAGTTTAAGTGAACAGAGTTGTAAGGCTTAGTGGCTTGGGAAAGCACAGATGATTCTTTTTTCCTCAATAGACACTGTCCCCATTGCCCTTTAGGATTATTTCAAGATGTTTCCAAAGAGTCATCAAGTCTGACATGTAGATGATGTTCCCATGATAGCCTGAACCTGAAAACTTTCATAGTTGAAAAAACTAATATCTGGAATCCTCACTGCAAGAGTAGGAGAAATGTTGAGGTGAACATCCTCAAACTTTGAGAAAAGAGGAATTTGAAGAAACCTTGTAGACTTGAGGAAGGGTAGGGCTTATAGGATTTTAAATGGAATTGGGAGGAAGTTCTAAGTCTTCTTAGAGTTGGAAAAAGCAGACTAAAAAATGTATTTGTTTATAAATTTGTCTAAGTTCTTTAAATCTATTAGAAAGCTCTCACCATCTGGCTCCATCACGTTTTTGCTTTCTATAAATCTGAATGTCCTCACTTAGAAAATTGGGCTAATATTATTTTCCTTATATAGCTGCAGAATAGGTAAAGGAGGACACAATGAGGACATATGAAACAGTTGCTGTTTGTATTAGCTTTTAATTTTGTTATGATTAATGAAGATACTACTAGAGACCCTAGGGAAAACATAGAAATAAAAATAAGCTTTCTATTGCTTTTATTTACCTCTTATTTATTCTTAGTCTGCCCAGGGCTATGTCTTTTTTCTCTGTTTGTTTGTTTTGGTGTATTGAAATTATCACTAGACTGATGGCACATTTAAAATAAAATTGCATATGGTTTCCAGGAAAGCAGATCAGTTAAGCCAGTTCATGAGCTGAAGGTGACAGTGGCTTGTACTAAAGCTGGGGAATGCCATCACCCTTCTTAAAATCTCTTGGTGTCTTACTATTGCTGTTAAAATATCATTGCACTTAGAATCCAGTGGGTTTTTTAAAATATATTTTATTCTAGGGGCACCTGGGTGGCTCAGAGGGTTAAGCCTCTGCCTTCGGCTCAGGTCATGATCTCAGGGTCCTGGCATTGGGTCCCACATTGGGCTCTCTGCTTGGCGGGAAGCCTGCTCCCCCCCCCCCTTTTCTCTGCCTGTCTCTCTGCCTATTTGTGATCCCTCTCTCAAATAAATAAATAAAATCTTTAAATATATATATTTTTTATTCTATTTTATTTATTTTATTTAAGATTTTTATTTATTTATTTGTCAGAGAGAGAGCACAAGCAGGCAGAGTGGCAAGCAGAGGGAGAAGCAGGCTCCCTGCCAAGCAAGGGGCCTGATGATGAACTTGATCCCAGGACCTTGGGATCACGACCTGAGCAATAGTGGTCGTTTAGCCAACTGAGTCATCCAGGTGTCCCATCAGTCTTCCCTTTTTTTTTTTTTTTTTAAATAAGAAATTTACAAATTCTTATTTTTTTTTTAAATAAGAAATTTACAAATCTTCAAATGGTCTTAGATGGTTGAGGGTGTCTGGCTTCTCACTTCTTCCCCAAAGGCCTATAATGCTGCTGTTGTTTATTATGTGCTAAAGTCATGAGCCTTTGAGTTCCTCAAATGCTTTGGGATCTCTTACATACTGTTGCCTTTAAGTAGAATGTTGTTTCTTCAAGTTCTGCATCTGCTTAATTTTCAACTTAAATCATAACTTATCAAAGATACAATTTCTTACTCCTCTCCCAGTGAAATTTGTTTCCTCCTGTTATTCTGTTATGGCACTCTGTTCTTTTTCTCAAATTTAGGATTCTTGGTGTGTGTGTGTGTGTGTGTGTGGTGGTTTAGATGTTTTCTCTCCCTAGGCAGATTGTAAACTTCGTAGAAGAGGATCCATGTCTTTTTATTCTTCACTGCCTACCTAGTAAAAGGTCTAGCACATGTTACACATTCAATAAATATTAGTATGTGGATGACAGAAGTGTGACTAGAATGGCATTCCTAAAATGACAGGGAATCTGTGCTTAGTTTACTGTTCTCTGTCACAGCAGCATTACTGATAGGAAGAATGTATCAGAGAAGCAGAGTGGGATCATAAAAAGTTTTTGAAACTGTCTCTGATATTGGAAAGTTATGGGGTGGGTTGTTGTAGCCCAGCAAAATTGACCTTATTAAATGAGACAATAAGTGATAGACAGTGGGCACCTTTATCCATGGGATGATAAATTCCAAGACCCTCAGGTGTTGCCTGAAACCACCAATTGTACTGAATCCTCTATGCTTTTTCTATATACACATACCTGTGATAATTTAGAATTAAACTAGGCATAGTAAGAGATTAATAATAACTAATAATAAATATAACAATGAAAATAATTTACTATAATACAAGTTATGTGAATATGGTCTAACTCAAAATATGTTCTTGTACCTCACTCCCCCTTCTTGTGATGATGTGAGATGATAAAATGCTTGTGTTGAGAAAAAGTGAGGCAAATACCAGAGGGATTGTGACATAGCTCTAGGCTCCTATTTGACCTTCAGAAGAAAGATTATTTACTTATGGATCACAGTTGATCACAGGTAGCTGAAACTGTGGAAAGCAAACGGGATGAACCTAAAGCTATTGTGCACAGCAGCCAATGACTAATTAAAATGAAATCTTCATTTATAGTGCCCCCTTGTATCAGAGTTCTCCAGAGAAACAAAACCAACAGGACACACATGCACACACACACAATCATGCACATACATATACATATAAACACACCTTTGTATTTATACACACACACACAAATAACACATACACACATACATACAGATATACTAGAATATACATACATATACAAACATTATACATATGCATGTGTATGTATGTGTATGCATGTGTGTGTATATATGTATATATGATATATATGTGTGTGTGTGTGTGTATCTATATATATACACACACACATATATATAAAAGTTTTATTTTAGGAATTGGCTCATACAATGATGGCGACCAAGAAGTCCCAGGATCTGCCATCTGGAAGCCGAAGAACTAGGAATTTAGTGGTGTAATACTCAATTGCATAGCAAAATATGAGGGCCTAAGAATCAGGGGGCTTTGAGTATTGGGGGGGTTGAGGGTGGAAATCCTTATTTGAGTTCAAAACCCCAAAACAAGAGAGTGAAGATGTCTGAGAAAGAAAAATTTCTCTGCAAGAGAAATGGATGTCTAATCTCAAGCAGAGAAAGAGCAAATCCATACCTCTTCCTCTTTTTAGTTCTATTTAGGCCTTTAGTGTATTAGACTAATGCCTATTTACATTGGGGAAGACCATCTCTTTTACTCAATTCACCAATCAAATGCTAATCTCTTCCAGAAACACACACACAGACACACCCATAAATAATGTGTTACCAGCTGTCTGGCCATCTCTTAGTCCACTCAACTTGACACATAAAATTAACCATTACAACTTTCATAAAATATTTAGACTTCCCAGTTTGGTTGGAATAAAATCCAAACTTCTCAGTACAAGACACTAGACATCTTGATTTTTCCTGCCCCCCTTTCCCACTGTGTCTAGTACCATCACTGCCTTCCCCCCCCCCCCCATTAGTAAACTCTCCACCCAGAACCTCATTTCTCTGTTTAGGTGCTGCAAAGCTTGTGGCTACGTCAGTGACTTTGGACTAACCCACTGTTCCCCTGGCCCTTAGCGTAGCTGAATCCTCTTGCTCTAACTCTCACTTCAACTATCACTTCCTCAAAACAGCTTCCCATGACTCCTTCGCCTATTTCATCCATACCTCCAGCCCCCTCCCTTCTGGCAACCTCTGTATTCGTGAGTCTTGTTTCTGCTTTTTTTGTTCATTAGTTTTGCTCTTTAGATTTCACATTTGAATGAAATCATATCTTATTTGTCTTTCTCTGTCTGACCTACTTCACTTACTCTCTAAGTCCATCCATGTTGTCACAAATGACAATATCATACTCTTTTTTATAGCTGAGTAATATTCCATCACGTATACATACCACAACTTCTTTATCCAGACATCTAAATTCCACTACTGGGTATTTATCCAGAGCAAATGAAAATACCCAATTTGAAAAAAGTATATGCACTCTTATGTTTATTGCAACACTATTTACAATAGCCTAGATGTGGAAGGAAACCCAAGTGTCCATCAGCAGATGAATGGATAGAAAATAAATATTTTTAAGTGCATGAAAATATTGAGTGGATATCACTGTTTGGCAGAATGACAGGTTATTTTAACATTCACCTTCTTTCTCTCTTTTCTATATATTTTGAATTTCAAAAATACATACTTTTCTCATTAGTAATTATGTAAAAGCTACTATTTATAATTGTCCTATTTCATAATAGGATTGAGAGAAAGTCGTGTTGTGAAGGCCCCGTAGGGATAAAACTAAGTGTAATGGAGAAAGCCTTTTACAAACTCAATTGGTTTAGTATTGCAGAATTTTTTCTTAAAAACTGCAGCTGGAATACCTAAAATTCTCAAAAATGGAATGCTTTAGTAAAAGATGAATTGTCATTGGATGGGTCTGTGATTATATTTTATACAAATGATGCAAGCCTTAGGCTGAGAATTAGATTAACAAAACCTTCTAGGGTTGAGATATCTTATTTTTTAATTAGCAGAAATGTCTAGTTTTTCTGTGTTTGTAATTCAAATCAGAAACTTTAACTTTTAAAGTAAAAATTGAGTTTTTAAATTATTTTTCATTGCATATTTGAAAATGGGGTTTATGTATGGATATTTTGATGTCTCAGAAGAAAACTGATAAATACCAATATACCATTGCCGTTGAAGCATTTCCAAGTTAGGTGAGATTGGGGAATACTGAAAATGTCAAAGAAAGAGATATATTATTTGATTATATGGATAATATCCTAGTGCAGCCAAATAACCTGAAAACATGTTTTGGGCCAGACACTGATTTTAAATGGTACAGCAAAAGTTGAAAGAGGATATAGAAAAGAAGTATCCATTTCTTGATTGTTTATTGACATTTAAAAGTTTTTTCTACCAGAAAAAAAAACCTATCATGGTAACTTGAATTACTAGGTATTGCAACTTAAGAACTGTGACAATGTATTCACTTTGGAATAGTAATTTTATTTCTCTTAATTCTTCAAAGAGATTCTTTTTTTCTAAAGCCTAGTGGCTGCTAACACTCATTCTAAATGTCAATTTAATATCTCTAAGAAAATTAGAAGGCTTTATTCACAGTACTTAGAACATGATTTTTCATATAGGAAATCCTAAGGAATCTATAGAAATAAAATTTATAAATTAGAATTAATAAATGGATTTAGGGACACCTGGGTGGCTCAGTCATTAAGTGTCTGTCTTCGGCTCACATCATGATCCCAGAGTCCCAGGATCAAGCCCTGCATTAGGCTCTCTGCTGGGGAGAAGCCTGCTTCTCTCTCACTCCCCCTGCTTGTATTCCCTCTCAAGCTAGGAGGAACCACTTGTGTCTTACTTTTTCTCTGTCAATAAATAAACAAAATCTTTTAAAAAATAAGTGTATTTTAAATAGTTAATAGGCTATAAAGATTCATGGTCAATATTAACAAGAAAACAGTTATATATCCCTTTTAACCTACAGAACTTGTTTATCACTTGCAGATTAACGAGATATCTTTTTTTTTTTACTTTTTGCCTGTCTAAAACATTTCACTTTCATAACTTAATATTTTTTTAGCTTTTACAATATGACATTATTTATATAGAATAAAACTCATCCTATTTATTATACAGTTCTATAAATTTAGACAAATGCTTACAGTTCTTTAACCACCACTACATTCAAGATCCAGGACAATTCCATCAACCCCAATTACCCTGTGCCCAATTGCAGTCACCTGTGCTGCTACCCACTGTTCTTGGCAATCACTGATTTCTTTCTATTCTCTAGCTTTGCCTTTTTGAGAATGTCCTATAAATTGGTTCATGCAATATGTGGCTTCTTAAGGTTGGCTTTTTTCAATTAACATAATGCATTTTGGGTATATTCATGTAGTTTCTATACCAATAACTTTTTATTGCTGGGAAGTATGTCACTAAATTCCGTACCATAGTTTATCCATTATCCAGTTGAGGGACAGAGTGAAGTTTCCAGTATTTGTGGGTCTTCCTTTGTACCCTAGGGGAAATATTTTTTTTAAGTCTTTTCCCAGCAACTTCAGCCTTTTACTGTGATAGACAGATAGATTCAGGGGAAGTTTTGTGTTTTATCAGCAGTACTCTTCTTCTCTTCTATCCTGACCACAGGGGGGCTTTCTCAGATCTGTCATCCTACTCTTGATCTTTTCTTGGTGGTATCTGTGAAGAAGATCCTGCAAGTGGTTGAGAATGTCCCTTGTGACCGAGGCTCATAAGGTTATGTATTTTCTCCTTAGCTCACAGTCAACCTGCAGGAATTCATGAAACATTTACCTGAATTTTTATTAACAGTTTGTATGGAAACTGGTATCTTACCTCAGGGAAGGAACCACTTGTGTCTTACTTTTTCTTAGCTGTTCTTGTTATTTCCTCTTTTCGGGGTTCTCTGGGCTTCTGAGATATGTGGATTTTTCTTGGTATGTGTGTATCATTTGTAGACCATATAAATACATACAGATATAATTCTGGCCATCACTAATTAATATACATTTGTTATCCACTTCATCAGAAGTTCAATTTGCATGCATATTATGTTGTTTCATATTGTCCCATAGATTTCAGATGGTTTACCAAAATTTTCACTAATTTTGCTTTTGTATTTTAGTTTGGTGAATTTCTATTTAGCTGATCCTTCCCTGTGTTGAGTCTGTTATGCTGTCTTTTAATGAAATTAGCTCCTATATCACATTTTTTCTATAATTTCATTTGGACTCCTTTTTATAGTTGTATCTATCTGTTGAAATTTTCCATGTTTATGTTGCCCATATCTAGTTTAACATAGTGGCCACATAATGTCTGTATTTGATAATTTCAAAATTCCCATCTGATGATTCTGATATCTGTGCCACATCTGAATTTTTCCCTGACAACTATTTTATTTCTTGGGAATGTATAATATTGCTTGATGATTTTTGGGCTTTATCATTTGTATTGAATGCCATTTTTTTGGTAACAAAGCTCTAGAAACTAGTGAAGATATTATTTATGCCTAGAAATTTGAAAGCCTATTTTTTCATGTTGTTAGAGAGTGTTTTGACTCCATATGATTTGTATGTGAACTTGTTGCTTTATTTAGCTTTGTTGAATCACAAGTTTCAATTCTATTCTATTTTTCTAAGTGATGGTCTGACCTGCCTTGTGGTTAATGTGAGGACAATAATGCTAAAGAGTTTTTCTCAATATTCCAACTCCTCCCCTGGATTTTGGCATGTCCTCCCTTTCTTCACCACAGAAAGGTTTTCGTCTGTGCTCCTGGCTCCTACCCCAGTGGTAGACTGCTATTTTTATCACTCTATATTTACAGTATATATGAATATATATGGGATATTCCTTACTTCTCCTGCCTCAATATTAGGCAGGCTTTCTATGCCTGATCCTTACCAGAAGGGCTACCTTAGCATCCCCATTCTTCTTTGATCAAACATTTCTGCACTCTATGCAATACAGGATCTGGAGCACAAGTAGGTTTCATGCTTCTCCCCTAGTGGCAGTAGCAGGAGAGCGCCACCTTGTGCTAGGTCCGCAGCATGAGTGAGTTTCCTGCTCTTTTGCAGGATGGTGGAATCTTGCTACCTTTGTGTGCAGGATCCAGGGTGGGTGGATTTCCTATCCCTCTCCCAGCAGTAGATAACGTCTGTTCTGTGTTAGTGCATGGTTTGGGGCAGGTTGGTTTTCTATTCCATGTCCATCAATGGGCTTCTTCTTCCTTTTACCTGACAAATATCCAGGACACAGCCAGCTTTTGTGCCCATCTTCCAGCAAGCAGGAGTCTAACTATACCTTATATTCTGAATGGTCTATAGAGTGGAGAATGCTGCACCACCCTTAAATTCAGGTAAATCTTCATCTGCATGTCTGGGCCACAGAGGGTTCTCTCAGGTGTGTTTCAATCAAATTTGTCATATCAATAATCAGTGGAGACTTGGGGAAAAAATTAGGTGTCTGGGAGGCGGGGAGGGCTTCACATTGTATCTAGGGCTCTATGCGAATCTAAACTCTTAGTGTAGCACATATTTGCCTTTTAAGAATTCGTTTAGGTTTCAGCTGTTTTCTTTTTACTTGCTGTTATGGTGATGATCTCTTTTTTCTACTGTTACCCAAGAAGTTAAATTTGTATTCTTTTCTCCCCTAGAGGTTCTGAACTGTTTGGATTTCAATTTTTCAGGTTATTTTGGGACCTCAACTCTTTAATAGTCTAAAAAATTATGGTTTTATAGACACATGGTTTGTCCTCATTTTTATGGTAGAATTGGTGTGTTTCTGAAATTCTCTATATTTTCAGCAGAAGTGGAAATCTACTTAGTTGTTTCCAAATAGTAGTTAATCATTGGAAAGTAAAAATCAAAAAGCACCACTATTAATGGTAGTTTCAAAACATGATTTATGGAGAGATGATTTAACAAAGTGGTAAAGAGCTTTACACTCAAAACAACCATTGTGGAGGGAAATTATAAAGTATATAAGTAAATGGAGCAATGTACCAACTGCATTTTTGGAAAGCTCAATATTTGTAAAATTTCACTCCTAAAGTAATCTAAATGCAATCCCAATTCAAATTCCAAAAGACATTGTTCATGATAAGAATTAAAAATCTTAGTTTATATAGAAATGTAAAATCGAAAAATCATTAAGTTGTTGTGAAAGAACAAAGCTGAAGACTTTTTATTACTTGATCTCAAGATTTACTTTAAATTTCAGTAACTGAGCGAGTGTGGTATTGGTGAAAAGATAATCAAATAGAATGTGTCAGAATAAAGGATCCAAAAGTAGACTAAGTTTTATTTAATTTATCAGCTCTCCAACTAAAGTCATTTTATCACAAAAATATGTGTCTCTTGAAACTATAACAGGTTCCTTTTAGGAAAAAAACTTCTCAGGATCCAATCCAGAATTAAATAAACTTCATTCTGCAATCCCTGGTTTTTCTCATGATTTTAACATATCTTAGAAAAATTCTGGCTATTTATTCTGTAGACTATTACTTAATTTATGCTTGATTTTCAACTCGATTAGCATTTGGGTATACATTTTTGGTAGAAATTATCATAGAAGGCACTTGGATGTCAGCCTTTCCTGTTAATTGTGATATTAATTTGATCACTTGGTTGAAGTATTATTGGCCAGGCTTCCCTACAATATTTTTCATGGTGATTAATAAGTATCTTACAGACAGAGCTTATAAATACTTGTTTTCATTTTTTACCTCACTACTTTTAAGTTATTGTGATTCTTGCCTGAAACAACTAATAATGAGTTCCAAATGATAATTTTCTACTTCCATCATTTCTTGTATATTTATTAGTTTGCAATCTACTTTAAGGATAAAGTCTTTGTTATCCACCATTTATTTATATCCATTTGGATTCATGGTTTTTTTTTTTTTTAGATTTTATTTATTTATTTGATAGAGGGAGAGAGCATGAGAGGGGGGAAGTTTAGAGGGAGAAGCAGGCTCTCCATGGAGCTGGGATCCCGATGTGGGACTTGATCCCAGAAGTCCTGGATCATGAGCTGAACTGAAGACAGTTGCTTAAGCAATTGAGCCACCCAGACACCCGGATTCATGGGTTCTTATTTTGTTCTATGACAATAATATATTCTTATTATTTCTTTTTTGCTCAAATGTCTCATTGATATTTGAAGTCTTTAACTCTCTAGCTTCAGATTACAAATTTCTTATGAAGACCTGTACAATATTTAGCTTTTAGGTTCTTTTAGCATTAGGTTGGCTGTATAGAAGACTGGCGTGGTGTTCTCTGGATGGTAGTAAGACTGTTAAAGCTCCTGTGGTCTACAACATGGCACAAAAATACAAAGCTAATGTGCCCTAGAAGCAAGATGGTAAATACCTTGTAATTCCTGCTAAGATAAACAAAACAGCTTCTGGTGTTTTCCATTTACTAGGATGTGGGGAAAACATTCCCCAGGTCAATAGTTAAACCCATATGTGTGGGGTATCAGCTCAGTTGGTGATCAAAATGGGAAATGACAGATAACATTTCTTTCCTATGTGCATTCAAGTCTTTGATATTGACATTAATTTCTTATTTCTCCTAGTCATATTTTAGCTTTTGATGTACCAGGAAAGAGTTAGGAAAGAGAAATACCAATGATTTCCACATGGCCTTTTGTATCAGAGAACCCGTATGGTGATGTGCCCAAGTGCTAACGATTGCTATTACAGTGGCTAAAAAAAACTCAATAAATAATGGATAATTTGGATGTTCCACAAGAGATATGGTGAGATGGATTCATGTTAGGGCTCTAACATGAACTGATTACCCCTAGTCTTCATAAACTCGCATATACACTGGCAAATAATAGAACAAGAATATAGGTCTCCAAAAAACAGTGTTAACTTTGGCAAGCATCCAATAATCTAAATCCATAAGTAACTGTAGAAATGGTTGCACGTATTTTTTGTAAAGACTAGGATAAAAATTCACAGAGCATATGGATGCTGTACTGGTTTCCATTTAGCATACCTATCTTCTATTTTGTTCAAGGGCCTCTAGAATTAAGAATTGACTCAGTTCTGGGAAATGGGGATATAACTTCAATGGGCTGCATCTGTGTTTAGTCCTGGGTCCCCCCATGATCAAGCAATAGCTAATAAAGAAGTTATTTCTCATGTATCAAGTAATTTTGGTTGTTGCACTGTCCTGCACCCTGCCTTGTTCTTAGTTCTGTGACTTACAATACATTACTTGGGGGGGGGGGCACCTAATATACACTTATCCTGATTTCTTCTGTAGTATCTCTCAAGATGATTACCTTAAAGTGAACAGTCTCAGAAGCACTTTACAGATATACTAATGCTCCTCTCCTATATGTGCATCTCAAAGACATGTGGAAAGGAAAATATTCTTGAATATCTTGTTGTCTTTAGTCACAGACATGTCTGAATTTCCATTTTTCAAAATAAAATATTAATGGGAGGTTTTGACATTTTAATTTCAAAGAGAAAACCCACCAGCATATCTAGTGGGGTCTTTTTTGAAAACAAAACAAAACAAAACAAAAAACAATAAACAAATATACAGGGTGCCTGGGTGACTCCGTCATTGAGTGCCTGCCTTTGGCTTGGGTCATGATCCTGGGGTCCTGGGATTGAGCTCTGCATCAGGCTCCCTGCTTGGCGGGAAGCCTGCTTCTCCTCCCACTTCCCCTGCTTGTGTTTCTTCTTTAGCTGTGTCTCTCTCTGTCTAATAGATAAAATCTTTAAAAAACCAAAAATAAATATAGAAGTAAGGCATTAGAACAGACCCTAACTGTTCAAAGTGGCACATTGTACCCAGAATATGTTGATCTGTGTTAACACACTGACTCTTGGCATATTTAGCCTGACTTAATGTTTTCTTTTTTCAGAAAATCACTTATTATCCATTTTCTTACATGTTTTACATATTTATTCTTATTATATTGATATGATTTTCAAAGACTTTCTTTCCAGGCTTTATTTTCTCTCTCATCTGTGGTACAAGGAAGAATATTCCTATAATTATAATTCCATTACTAAGGAGTTGAGTGTGTAAAAATTGGCTTTATCTCAAAAAGCAAGTGTTTAATTTGAGTATTCTATAAAGCATTAAAAAGAAAAAAAATCAAACAGTAAAAAAGAGGCCACTTGAGCTAACAGAGGAGATTCAGGGAGGGCTGAGGCTTTAGGGAAACCATGAGTTTTGAATTTTCTGTATGCCTATATTTCTTTGAATAGAGCCCAAATTTCTAAAATCCATGCATTTATTTTCACAGAAGAGATCTGGAGAGTCAATGAAGTCAATTGTCATTGCAATTTGGCAACCTATAAAATAATAATTTGAGTTATTTATTTATTAGTCACTGTATTGCTGGTGCAGCTAGAGAGCACAGATTTTTTAAAATAGTAATTTATTTATTTATTTTTTTAGTGTTCCAAGTGTCATTGTTTTTGCACCACATCCAGTGCACCATGCAATACATCCCCTCCTTAATACCCACCACCAGACTCACCCATCCTCTCATTCCCCCTTCCCCCTTCCTTCCAAAACCCTCAGTTTGTTTCTCAGGGTCCAAACTCTCTCATGCTTCAGGGAGAACAGATTTTTAAAGTTAGACAGTATCCCTTGTTTTAGCCTTTGTAAAAACAAACTTTAGGAATTTGAACTTGCCATTCTTTTTCTTTAAATTAGTTAATTTCCTTAGAAACAGCCACTCTATGCAGTGTTTCTTGAGTTATTTTTGCCCATAGTGCAATTCTATCAGGAGAATAGAAAGGACCCCCCCCCCCCGCAACTTGCTTGCAATTAGCTTTTTAATCAAGGTTATCATAGAGAGTAATTTAATCTGCTCTTATTAACAGAAAGTCACAGGCAAACACCTGTCTATCTATAAATGATAATAGTATTATTTTCATTGCATTAAGCAGTAAAAGCAGATAATAAAACTTAGATTTCTTCCTTTTTACTTCAAGTCTGTCATCTACAATGTATTCTTGGTTCCAAAGTCTGAATCAGGTACGTTCTTATTTGAAATCAATAGAAATCAACACAGTTGGAAACAATAGAGAAAATTTGGATGATATCTGGACAATAAAGCTTGGAAAATGGGCAGAAACCAGTAGTAGATTGAAGGTAGAAAATAAATGCCCAGAATACCACCAATAGCACTCTTTTCTATGAACACACACTAAAATTAGGAAAGATAGGAGATGAGTAGCACATCCAACATGTATGATGTGAGTAGCACATCTAGAACCTGGAACCTAACAGAAAATACCTGTTCACTGCAAAGATGGACAACATTTTCAGAGCTGCATGTTGACTCTCCTGAGGAGACAGATTAGAAATAATATTTAAAGTCAATTCTGGGCCTTCCTTTCATACTGAATTCCAAACTGAGAATGAGGGATATCAAAAACTTCCTTGTACACCATGTGGATACATTATAGTAGACCGATAGTTATTTAAGTATCAGTAGTGTATAGGTAGATACAATTGTGCTTTATGTGTGATCAGTGTATATTGTTGTAGTTACCGTGTTTCTGAGGGAAAATGAGGACCTGAGCACTGACTCAATGTAAGTGAATTTCAATAACCGATCTCTGGGATAAATAAGTTATTATATAGAAGCAAGTTACTGTGTCTGGAGCTAAGGTTCAATTGAAATACAAATTTGCTAACATAGAATTTTATAGAATCTTTATATATCAATAATTACTGGTAATTTTACTCTATCTCCAAATAACTAATACAAAATTAAAGTGATCAGAGTATTAAAATTTTTTTCCAGTTTTGAACGAGTCCTCTATTTTTCACCCAGTTTCCATATAAAATATGTTGCTTGTTACTATGTCACAATCATAATTATGCTCTGTGAAATTTTATGGCATCCAGGGTGCCAATTTAAATATAATGAGGATAGGCCCTTATTCTTTATTTTTAAAATAACCTCCTTTAGTTTCAAGTATGGCCAAAGTTGTACTTTGCAGTCTCCTTATGCAGAAAGTAATTACATTCCACTTAACTTTTTGAACATCAACTAATATTTAATGAGCACCCAGTGGCCACATGGCAGGGTAATAAGCATTCTTCTTTTTAAATGCCTATTTATTCCCAGATTGCAGTGTCTTTTTAAGACGCTGAGAATCTTAGTAGTCTGACAATATGAAAAAAAAAATAGTCCCATTATGAAGAGTTAATACTCTTTAAAATATCCCAGAAACCAAAGAAAAAGAAACATCATCTCTAATATTAATAATTCAGAACCATAATGTAGGTTTTATAGAACTATTTTTTCTGATGTTTAACAGCATTCAGAATAATTCCAGCATATCAAGAAGAAAAGTAATAAAAGGACAAAGAGTGCGCCTAATATTGACAAAATTTGTTAAGTACTTAAAGAATTGTATTACACTATTAAACTAATAGTGATATTTTCTGGGGGGAGGGAAAAAAAGAGTAGGTTGGTCACAATGATATAAATAAGTCCATAGGACAACCAAGTAGAAATCAGAGTCTTACCCTAAAACATGCGTCTTAAATCTGCAAACGTTTCTAATGTTAAAGGGCAGACAAATGATTTGCAGTAAGGGCTACAAGTTCATTACTTTTTGGTAGATAGATGGGGCAGGAGGGTATTGAGACCAGGGCCTATCAGCAAATCTAGGAACTCTTGATACAGACCGAAAGGCTGGCCATAGCTACATCTGAAGGATCAATATGGGGTTGGTTAAGAGAGTATAATGTCCAGGCTTTGTTTATTTAAAATTATGTTTTGGGAACTTATGCTGTACTGTTATAAATTGGAAAATTACCATGTTCTCCCTGTTAGCAGGGAGAGCTGCAGAATATCATCTACTTCACAGCTGGGAAGGACTGAGCCTAGGAGTGATCTTTAGGAACATCTGGAGTATAGCTGGATCAGGCAAAGAATTTAAATATTTTAATGGTGTGCTAGATCCGATACAGTCTGTTAATATATTTAGCTGGTGGACAGATCTATATGAAGTGTATTCATTTGTCAGGTATTCTGACTGGCTTATTTTTGATAGAAAATATACAAAAAGCTTTTAGTGTTGGGTAGAAAAAAAAAACACATGTATTCCAACAGATTGTATGCTATCTGGAGGTCAAGAAGGAAAATTGCTGAGACAAAAAATTGGCCATCATACTTATAAGTTATCATTATAGCTTATAAGTAGATTTAGATGTCCTTGGCACCTCTGCTTTCCTCTGACAAAGAGTGGAAATACCTCTTTAATATGAATGGAATGGTAGCCCTGGTATCCGAGAGTATGGAGACTTCTCTATCAGATATAGGTTGTAAAGAGTTTATACTACTTTAAATACTGAGTGAAGGGTGCATCATTTAATCTGCATGCTAGAAACAATTTGAGACAGATCCAGAAAGACCAGACATTAGCTAACAAATAGCAAGGATGTATTTTGTACCTTTCATATTTTAGAAAAAAAAATGATGATCTTAAGTGAATTTAGATAAAGGACTTTCTACCTGAACCAAACTCTCAGTATTCTCCAATATATGGAACACATGTAGTTCCATCATCATAGACGTAGGTGTGGGTCAACAAGAGTCAATGTATGAATTTGTCATTGCTGTATCTCTAATAAAAACAGCTACGATCATTGAATGCTGTTCGTCAGCCATGTTTCTCAGAACTTTACGTCACTTACTTCATTTAGTCCTTTCAATAACCTTACAGAAGAGGGGACAGTCATTACCTCTGTTCTTGAAGATGAAGGATGTGATGTTCAGGATGGATGTTCTAACCTAAATAATCAATGGAAAAGCTAGGATTGGAACCCAGGTCCTCTGACTCCAGATCCTTGTACTTAACTTAGTGTATACTGTTACCAAGGGAATTTGTACTGGACCCTCTTGATGAGGAAAGAGAGATAGGTTCTTGTAAAGGAAAGTGCACTTATTAATTCAGTTATTTCTATGTTGGTAAACATTTTTTCCTTGTGATGGAAACTTTCAGGATACACTTTTTTGGCACATTTCAGATCTATCATACATTAGTGTTAACTATGGCCATCATACTGTACCTTATATCCAAGTACTTACTCATCACTGGAAGTTTGTAACTCTGGATCACCTTTATTCAGTTCCCTTACATCCCATTCTTACCTCTGGTAACCACAAATCTAATCTTCTAATTCTTAGTGATTTTGGTTGCTTTTAGATTCTACATATAAATAAGATCATACAGTATTTGTCATTCTCCATCTGATTTATTTACTTAGCATAATGCCCTTAACATCCATCCATGTTATTGTAAATGGCAAGATTTCCTTATTTTTTATGGCTGAATAGTGTTGCATTTTGTGCATATGTGCGTGTGTGTGTATACCACACAATTCATCCATCAGTGGCCACTTAAGATGTTTCTTTGTTTTGACTATTGTAAATAATATTGCAATGAGCATGGAGATGCAGATATCTCTTTGATATAGTACTTTAATTTCCTTCAAATATATACCTAGAAGTGGAATTGCTGGATCATATGGCATTTCTATTTTTCATTGGAACTAAACTTTGAACACAGATCTTTCTGACCATAAATCCTGTGTGCTTTAAGACTGTGAAATATACTTTCTCCTTTTGAAGATTTTTAGTGCATTTTGGCATACTGAGAAGTTCAGCGGTCTGGCCCCCTCAGTAGAATGTCTTGACCATGGGGAACAGGTATGGTATCATTCTAGAGAGTATTGGTTTTAGTGTGAGCTGGAAGTAGATAGGTACCAGGTACAAAAGATTTCTTGTGGGAACACAATCCCAAAGATATCATGGAAATAAGTTGAAAAGGCAATTTGGTTCATAGACATTTGTTTAATACATAACTAACCAAGGGTATCTCAAATGGAGATAAAACAAGTGAATTACTCAGCAAAATAAAACCTACATGTACCGAATGTGCTACCTACTGCATTCTGAGCAGACAGTTAAGTAGACAGTTGGAAATCTAGAGAGTTTTTCAAATGTAGAATAGCTGCGCTGTGGGTATGGAATTTTACCAAGACCCAAATACATTAAACTTAGGGAAAGGTGAGTCATCTCTAAAGACCTTTTAAAATTAAAGTTTGCGGGTACTTTTGTGCCAGAAATTGGCAGAATTTCAGAGTTGCCAGCATAACAAATCCATGGAGAACATGGTGTGGACTGTTTGCCCTAGCAAATTACTCATAACCACTGCTATTATCACTTGGTGTTGATGTGTGGAATTTGGAGAACAGAAAAATGGGCAGGTAATTTTCAGTGAATATGACAGAGCCGATGGCTTCAGTCAATTCTTTCTCCACATGTTATTGTACATTTCACAGCCTGTTTTAATCTACTGGAATAGTATTTAACAACTTTATATTGCAATATAATTCACATACCATACAATCCACCAATTTCTATGGACAGTTCAATAGTTCACAGTATAGTCACAGTTATTCAACTATCACTACTCTAGTTTCAAAACCTTTTCAGCACCCCTAAAAGTAACACCATACTTAATAGTGGGTGGCATTTTCCATTTTCACAGAACCAAATCAAAGTGCCTCAGGCTTAAGCAACACAAATCTACTTTCTGATCCTATAGATTCTCCTCTTCTGAATATTTCACATAAAAGGAATCACATGATATCCAGTTTTTTTTCTGCCTGGTTTCTTCCATTCAGCATACTTTTAAAGTTCATCCACGTTGTTGCATATATCAGTAATTCTTAACATTTTTATGTGTGGCTGGCCAAATAACATTCCATCATAGGGACTTACTACATTTTGTTCATCTGTTCATCCTTTAATGAACAATTGAGTTGTTTCTATTTTGGGTTATTAAAAATAATGCTGCTATGAAAATTTGTGTTCATGTTTCTATACAGATATATGTTTTCATTTATATTGAGTATATACATAGAAGTAGAAATGTTGGACCATATGGTAACATATATTTAACATTTTAAGGAACTGCCAGATTGTTTTTCAAAGGAGCTGTATCATTTTATGCTCCCATCAACCAACAGTGACTAAGGTTCCAGTTTCTCCACATCTTCCCCAAAACTTGCTACTATCCCATCTTTTTTTTAAATTATGTTCAATCAGCCACTGAATTGTACATTAGTTTTTGATGCAGTGTTCAATGATTGATCAGTTATGTATGACTAACCCATCTTTTTTGACTCTAACCATCCAAGTAGACTTGAAGGGCTTTTTCAGTTGCTTTTGATTTGCATTTATTTCTCTGATGGATAATGTTAAAGGGTTTCTTTTCATGTGCCTTTTCTGGCACACAATGTATATATGCTCCTCAGTGCACTATCTTATCTTTGCCCAATTTCTTTTTTTTTTTCTTGTTTCTGAAATACTTTTTATTTAAAAAATTCATTAAGTTTTAATTCCAGTATAATTAACATACAATGTCATAATAGTTTCAGATATGTAATATAGAGATTCAGCAGTACTACACACTGCTCAGTGCTCATCATGACAAATGTGCTCTTTAATTCCCATCTCCTATTTCCCCATCCCCCACCCGTGTCCCCTCTGGTGACCACCAGTTTCTTCTCTGTAGTTAAGAGTCTGTTTCTTGCTTTGTATCGGTCTCTTTTATCCCCCTTATTTTCTTTGTTTTGTTTCTTAAACTCCATATGAATGATATTCTATGGTATTTGTCTTTTTCTGACTGACTTATTTCACTTAGCACGATACACTCTAGCTCCATCCATGTCATGGCACATGACAAGATTTCATCCTTTTTTTATAGATGAATATTATTTTAGTGTGTGTGAGTGTGTGTGTGTGTGTGTGTGTGTGTGTGCGCGCACACACACACCTCTTCTTTATCCATGCATCTATTGACAAACACTTGGGCTGCTTTCATAATAGTTTGTCCAATTTGTTGACATATAATTTTTCACAGTATTCCTTAAAACAGTTTAACAATTGTTTATGTTTCTCTGGTGTTATTGCTCCTCTTTCATTTGTGATTTTGTTTGATCCCCTCTCCATCTGTATTTTATGTGTCTGGCTAGAGGTTTATTAATTTTATTGACCTTCTCAAAGAACTAGATTTTGATTTCATTGATCTGTTCTATTTTTTTTTTTTTTTAGTTTCTATATCATTTATTTCTGCTCCCATCTTTATTAGTTCCTTCTTTCTTTCAGTTTAGGATTCTGTTTGTTCTTTTTCTAGCTCCTTTAGACATAGGATTAGGGTATTTGAGAGTTTTCTTATTTCTTGATTTAGGCCTGTATTGTTGTAAACTTCCATCTCAGAACTGCTTTTGATGTGTCTCACAGATTTTGGCCACTGTGTTTTCGTTTTCAGTTGTTTCCATGTAAGTTTTTTTATTTATTATTGTTTTCTTGGTTGACCCACTCATTGTTTGGTCACGTGTTATTTAACCTCCATGAAATTGTTCTTTTTCTAGATTTTTTTCTTGTGCTTAACTTGTAGTTTCCTAGCATTGTGGTCAGAAAAAAATACATTGTAAGAGTTCAATATTTTTGAATTTGTTGGGACTTTTTTCATGACTTAATGTGTGATCTAATCTGGAGAATGTCATGTGCACTTGGAAAAAAATGCGTATTCCGCTCTGTTAGTGTGGAATATTCTGAATACATCTGTTAAATCTATCATATCCAGTGTGTCATTCAAACTCATTATTTCCTTTTTTTTGTTCAAACTCATTGTTTCCTTTTTCCTATTTTCTGTTTGCACAATCTGTCCATTGGTGTAAGTAGGGTGTTAAAGTACCCTACTATCATTCCATCACCACTGAGTAGTTCCTTTATATTTGTTATTAACTGTTTCATGATTGGGGTTCTCCCATATCAAGTGCATGCATTTTTACAATTGTTAGATCTTCTTGTTGGAGTGTCCCTTTATTATTATATGGCGCCTTTCTTTGTCTCTTGTTGTAGTCTTTGTTTTAAGACTGCTTAATTTTGTCCAACATAAGTTTTGCTACCCCAGTTTTGTTTTGACCACCATTTGCAGGATAAATGTTTCTCCATCCCCTCACTTTAAATCTGAAGGTGTCTTTATAAAAAAAAATAAATCTGAAATGGGTCTCTTGTAGGGAGCCATATCAGTGAGTCTTTTTTTTTTTTAATGCACTTTGTCACCCTTTGTCTTTTGATTGGAGCATTTAGTCCACTTACTGTCAAAGTAATTATTGATAGATATGTACTTACTGCCATTTTGTTACTTGTTTTGTGGTTGTTTTGTAGTTCTTCTCTGATCATTTCTTTTCTTGCTCTCTTTCTTGGTTTGTTGCTTTTTTTCTTTTAGTGATATACTTGAATTCCTTTTTCTTTGTTCTTTGTATAGTATCAACTCGTTTGATTTGTGATTACCATTATGGTTGTATATGACATCTTGTGCATAAAGCAGTCTATAAGAAGTTGATGGTTACTTAAGTTTAAACCTATTCTTTATTCCTTTTGATGCCCCATGCATTTTAGTTACATGATGTCATATTTATATCCTTTTATTTTGTGAGTCTCTTGACTGTTTTTTACAGATATACTGATTTTTACTTCTTCTGTGTTTCCTACTTTTCATATGCTCATTTATGGTCTTTCCTTTCCACTCAAGAGTCTCCTTTAAAATTCCTGGTGATCCGGCTCAATATTCATGAATTCCTTTAGTTTTTGTTTGCCTGAGACACTCTTTATCTTTTTTTATTTTATTTTTATTTTATTTTTTATTTATTTTTATTTTTTATTTTATTTTTTTTTAAGATTTTATTTATGTGACATAGAGAAACACAGCCAGAGAGGGAACACAGCAGGGGGAGTGAGAGAGGGAGAAGCAGGCTTCCTGATGAGCAGGGAACCCGATGTGGGACTTGATCCCGGGTCTCCGAGATCATGACCTGAGCCGAAGGCAGTTGCTTAATCAACTGAGCCACCCAGGCGCCCCTATCTTTTTTTAAATTCTGAATAATAGTCTTGCTTGATAGAGTATTCTTGGTTTCACTTTTCCCCCTTCAGCACTTTGCATATATTATATTCCTCCTTTCAGTCCTGCAAAGCTTCTGCTGAAAAAAATCAGCTGATAGCCGCATGGGTTTCCCTTGTATATTACTGCCTTCTTTATTCTTGCTGCTTTAATTTTTTTTCTTTATCACTAATTTTTGCTGTTTTAATTATGTATCTTGGTATGAATCTCTTTGGGTTGATTTTGTTGTAGGATTTCTGGACCTTCTAGATCTAGATAACTGTTTCCTTCCTCAGATTAGGGAAATTATTATTATTATTTTTTTAAGATTATTGACAGAGAGAAATACAGCTATAGAGGGAACACAAACAGGGGGAGTGAAAGAGAGAGAAGCAGGCTTCCCACTGAGCAGGGAGCCCAATACAGGGCTCAATCCTGGGACTCCAGGACCAAAGGCAGATGTTTTAATGACTGAGCCACCCAGGCACCCCTGAGATTAGGAAAATTTTCAGCTATTATTTCTACAAATAAACTTTCTGCCCCCCTTTCTCTGTCTTCTTTTGAGATCCCTATAATGTGGAAGATATTTCTCTGGAGGGAGTCACTCAGTTCCCTAACTCTATTCTCATTTTGCATATTTATTTTTTTAATCATTTGTTTAGCTTAATTACTTTCCACTACTCTGTCTTCCAGGTCATTAATTCATTCCAATGCTACCTCTAACCTATATATTCCTTCATGTTTATAATAAATATCATTTATTGTGTTCTTTGTCTCTGATTCTTTTTCTGTCTCTCTGTTAAGATTCACACTGATGTCTTCCACTCTTTTTTTTTTTTTTTTAAAGATTTTATTTATTTGACAGCGAGAAACACAGCGAGAGAGGGAACACAAGCACAGGGAGTGAGAGAGGGAGAAGCAGGCTTCCCGCCAAGCAGAGAGCCCGATGTGGGGCTTGATCCCGGGTCTCCGGGATCATGACCTGAACTGAAGGCAGTGGCTTAACCAACTGAGCCACCCAGGTGCCAGGTGCCGCCTGATGTCTTCCACTCTTAAATTCAATGAGTATCTTTATAATCATTACTTTAAATGCTCTATCAGGCATACTATTTATATCCATTTTGTTTAGGTCTCTTGCTGTGGTTTTATCCTTTTGTTTCATTTGGGACATATTCTTCTGTCTCCTCCTTTTGTTTACCTCTCTGTATCTGTTTCTCTGTGTTAGGAAAGTTAGCTACAACTCCTGCTCTTGAAGGTGAAGGCCTTATGAAGAAGAGGTTTTAGAGTGCCCTGCAGTACAGCATCTCCTGTTTCCCAGGACCTGGCACTTTAGGGAATGTGTGTTGTGTGTGCCCTTAATTTTAAGGAAAATGTCTTTTACCACTAAGTATTATGTTAGAAGTGAGTTTTCATAAATATCCTTTATAAGATTGAGGAAGTTCTTTTCTTACTTTTCTTACATTGTTGGCCTTTTGTTTTGCTTTTTGAATCATAAGGAGGTGTTGAAGTATCCCAGATGCCCTATTTTCATCCATTAAAATAATTATGTATTTTTTTATTCTATCACTATAGTGTATTATATTTATTGAATTTTGGCTGTTTAACTTTGTATTCCTGACATAAATCCTGTTTTATCAGGATTTATTTAATTCTTTTTATATTTTTCTGTTTGAATTGCTATTATTTGTTACTGGGAACTGTGTTCACCAAAGTATTTAGTGGCATTCTAAAGGTCTATTTGTCAAATCCAGTAGTATCTGTTTACTGACATAGCATTCATTTTATTATTAATTATTTATTTATTTATTTATTTATTTTAGGGGAGAAAGAGAGAGAAAGAGAATGTGTGCAAGTAGATGGAGGGGCAGAGCAAGGGAAAGAGAGAATCCTCAAGCAGACTTGTTGCTGAGCATGGAGCCCAACCCAGGGCTCAGTCCCATGACCCTAAGGTCATGACCATAGCCAAAATCAAGAGACAGACATTCATTTGACTGAGCCATCCAGATGTTCCATTTTGACATAGCATTTGTGATCATTTTACACACACTTAAAATATTTTTTTCTCTTTATCAAATGAAAATCTATCAATCTGTGAGGTTTTTCTTCTTGTTTTGTCATATCCTGGTGTTTCTCTCTACATCTAGTACAGAAAGCACTTTCTTTATGTCTCTTCCTTTAGGTTACATTCTTCTTAAAGTTAGAGTTTTTTTTTTCTTTTTCTTTTTGATATTCCCTGGCACTTAGAGGGCTTTCACATTCTTTCTACTCCTCCTCCTTCTCCTTTTTCTACCTCTTCCCCTTCCTTTTCCTTTCTCCTCTTCTTGTCTTTCCTTCACCTCCTCCTTTGCCTTTCCTTTTTTTTTCTTGACTAGATGAATGTATATAGAATACTTGAAGCAGATGGAAGTGAAGATGACATTGTTTTATGCAAACCCTAACTATAAACTATTAAATGAGTGTGTGTTGGGGAAGTAATAAAAAAGATGAGAGAAAAGGAAAGAACTGTAGTGAATTTATGGAGAAGTTTTCACCCATTAAAGTGTCAAGAAATAGAATTAGAGAGGACACAAGAAGAATCAGAACAAGTTTTTTGTTTTTTTTTTTTAAAGATTTTATTTATTTATTTGACAGAGAGAAACACAGTGAGAGAGGGAACACAGCAAGGGGAGTGAGAGAGGGAGAAGCAGGCCCCCCGCTGAGCAGGAAGCCCGATGCGGGGCTCGATCCTGGGTCTCCAGGATCATGACCTGAGCTGAAGGCAGTCGTCCAACCAACTGAGCCACCCAGGTGCCCCCCCCCCTTTTTTTTAAGATTGTATTTATTTGACACAGAAACACAGCTAGAGAGGGAATACAAGCAGAGGGAATGAGAGAGGGAGAAGCAGGCTTCCCACTGAGCAGGGAGCCTGATGTGGGGCTCGATCCCAGGTCTCCGGGATCATGACCTGAGCTGAAGGCAGTCGCTTAACCAACTGAGCCACCCAGGTGCCCCAGAACAAGTTTCTTATAAAGATGAAGCCCTGGTAGTTTGTTAGGCTGACGTTTCTCAGAGTGAACTTTATGTGTATTGGATGAATCAAGTGGTATGGTCATTTACTTTTATGAATTTATGGGTAAAACAAAGCTAACCAATTCCTTAGAGGTTCTTCTGGTAGGATAGGCTCTATTGTTAATATGAAATGGTCTTAAATAGCTAGCATTTCTCAATAATATTTAAAAAGGAGCCTTTTGGAAAACAGTACAGCAAGCACCTGAGGACTGATGCATACTTTGACAGTAGAAAACCTAGTATTGTCTCTTTATTCAGAGATGACATGGTGTTGGATGAGTATAACTCCATATTCTGGACTTTTAAGTGTTCTTTATCTTTCAAGCCACCTTATTCAGTTTTTAAGTGTTTTGAAGTTAGGCCTTTAGTATTTCTGATACATAAAAATGTGCAATATTTATCAGTGACCTTATATCTGAAACTGATTCTTTAGCATTTAAATTCATTTCTTAGCCTCTATTTATTATTGCAAAAAGAAAGAATACGTACCCCAATGTTCATAACAACAATGGCCACAGTCACCAAACCGTGGAAAGAGCCAAGATGCCCTTCAACAGACAAATGGATAAAGAAGATATGGTCCATATATACAATAGAATATTATGCCTCCATCAGAAAGAAGGATATGCCTCCATCAGAAAGGAGGAATACCAAACTTGTATATCAACATGGACAGGAATAGAGGAGATTATGCTGAGTGAAATAAGTCAAGCAGAGAAAATCAATTTTCATATGGTTTCACTTACTTGTGGAGCATAAGGAGTAACATGGAGGACATTAAGAAAAGGAAAGGAAATGTGAACTGGGGTAAATCAAAGAAGGAGATGAAGCATGAGAGACTTGGGACTCTGAGAAACAAACTGAGGGTTTTGGAAGGGGGGAAGGTGGAGGGATGGTGGGCCTGATAGTAGGTATTAAGAAGGGCACACACAGTATGGAACACTGGGTGTGGTGCCTAAACAATGAATCTTGGAACACTGAAAAAATAAAATAAAATAAATTATTACTTTTTTAAATAAAATAAATTCTTAAAAAAGTATGAAATATTCTAAAGCATCAGCATAGCAATATAAATTAATAAAAAGAAAATGTGATATTAGATTGAAACCATACAAATAAATTATATATTTATCCATGTTGCAGTAAGGTAGCAAATTCAGCTGGCTAGTAGGGAAATAGCTGTGATATAAAACATGTAGATACTTAAAATCCTTCAATGAAACCAATACTTCTTAAGAAAATTTTCTATTTATGTTTTAATACTGTAAAAGGCACATTTATTTCAGTGTTAAATATGACTTATCTTAAAAATGATCTTGTAAAAATGACATTTTGTCAGAAGAATAAAGAATAAAATATTTACTAAAAATTGCCTTTATTTTTAGGGAAACAATACATTAACTATCAATCTAAGATTTAATACATAATTTGTGAAACAATATAAATTTGATAATGAATCAAAGCATAAATTAATAACATGAAATATGAAATATTTAAATATAAATAATAACCTTTCACTTGTTTATAATAGTTAAGGAAGATGCTTTTTTGGTGTTAATTAGTTTGATCAACTGGAAGTTACAGCTGAAAAACTTTCTCAGTATCTCTTGTTCTAACCAGTCAGTTGAGTCTGTTGATTTTACCTCCTTCCTATATTTCGAATCCTTCTTTGACTTCACTTCTGTTGATCACTTCATTTAGGCCCTTATTACTTGACAAGTCAGCTATAAGGATGACTTCTTAATTTGTCTGCCTTCCTTTGATTTCCTCTCATGACTATTTGCAATGCTTTTTAAGACTCTTCATCATGCCATCTTTAAGATCCCTATTATTCACTGCATAGAGCATAATCTCAGAATTATAGCAAGCATGGACTCCGTTGATCTATCTTTGGCTTTCCTCTCTTTCAAATTTGGAAGTTAATTTATATCCAAAGTTGTACCCTAAAGAATCTAAAAATCTTGAACCTTATATTTTCTGGAAACGTTCTCTACTTTTTCTTATATTTGGCTGTTTGTGAATTTCTCTCTCTCTTTTTTAACTTTAAAAGTCAGTTCTAGTGATTGCCTTATTCAGCGTGAAACAGTGACTGTTTGGACTTAGTGATTATTTTCTCTGTTATATGACAAAATTTACACACCAATGATACTTCTTTCATTGCATGGGAATTGTCTATGTCATTCTCTTCCAACCAACTTTAGCATAGAATGATTTTATGCATCTTGACATCTTTGTTAGCAAATGATTAAAATATATTTATTAGGTATTTAATAATTTAGCAGAATCTGCTAGATTTTCCCTAAACCATTTTCTACTTTTTCCTGAGCTAAATTAATTTACTTTTTAGTTTTTCAGACTTTCTTGCAGTTAGGTAGGGTCACATAACTTTATTCTAGTCAAAGGAAGTTGGACTGAAGTGCTCTGATTACAGGTATTCTTTGTTAGGTCCCCTTGCTCTTTCTTCATCCCAGTGACCTTAGAGGGTAGCAAAGCCTTAAGATGTAGGGTTGCTGAATCCATAGCTATTTCCTTAGAAAAAAGTTACCTCTGATTGTGAACACATAGAATTTATCTGAGCAAGAAATAAAGTATTTCATTAAGATTTGAGATTTGGGGGGGTGCCTCGGTGGCTCAATTGTTAAGCAACTGCCTTCAGCTCAGGTCATGATCCTGGAGTCCCAGGATTGAGTCCTGCATCAGGTTCCCTGCTCAGTGGGGAGCATACTTCTTCCTTTGACCCTCCCCCTCTCATGCTCTCTCTCTCTCTCTTTCTCATTTTCTCTCTCTCAAATAAATAAGTAAAATCTTAAAAAAATACAAGATTTGCAGACTTATTTGTTCCATTAGCTACCGTATATTAAGTATTATGTTTTGAATATATCTGGATGTATTTTAGCATATTTTTGAATAGGTATTCACTGTATTTGGTTTATCCATTAAAATTAGCATAAAACACAGTGCAGTATTAAAAATTAAAAAATGATAGAATTTTCTGTTTCAAATATTTAACATTAATTGTTTCTAATATGTTAATCGAATTTCATAAGTGGGAAAGTGAGATTTAGGAGTATAGTTATCTCATGATATATAGTCAATTGTGGAACCTCAACTCAAACACTGAGTTAAAGGTTCATATTCATTCTACGCCATAGCATCTTAAAATAATTTTAAGTTGTTTTAATGATTCAGAAGGATTTTTTAGATTAAGCTTATTGATGTGAACATGGGTCATCAGTTTGGATGTCAGTTAGTACATGTCTATCTTCAGATTAAGGTGGAAACTTTCTAAGAAGTTATCTTTAGTAACACGGCCTTAACATGTCTTATGGATCTATTATTAGATCCACTGTATATGCCAATATTTTAAATGGTTTGAATTTTCTGACTGCATGGATTTTGAATAATAGAGCCTTCACTCACATTCTTATGTATTACAAATTGACATATGGAAGGAAAGATAACAAATGCTACATCCAATTCAAATTTGTAGCAAACAGAATCTGTCTGGTTTTTGATACAAGACAGAAATAATTTGCCCTATCACTTAAACATTCAGTTGCTACTTTACTGCTTCATTGTGTCATTTGAAGTTTTAATCAGCTAAAAACTACCACAAACTTTGGTTGCCATAGATAAATAGCGTTTCCATAATGGAATAATCCAGAGCATAAAAATAGATAGATAATTTATTTTGTATGGGGTGAAATAATAAATTGTTAAACTTCATAGTTACTAACAATATTATAATATCAGATATTTTTATAAATTAATTTTAATCTCAATTTATTCAAGGAAATGAGGAATATCTGGTATTTTTCCTAATTTATTTTGTTTTTTTAAATCTTGCCTGAAATTATAGGATAACTCTGTTATGATTTAGCATTTGAAATGTCCTCCTGTATATAGTAATTGTTACCAAGTCATTTTTCATGTCTTAGAAGGCAGATCATTGCTTTTACATGATTTCCATACTATTCATAGCATTCATTTTGAGAAACTTTCCCATTTCTATCCTTCTTAAAACTTTTCTCCAATTAACCACTTATGTAAATACATTATGATCTTTCCAGATACATTTGATCTGAGAGGGGAAAGGGCATTACTATTTCCCCTAGACTTTCACAACACCCTCTTCACACCTCCATTATAGCATTTACATAATATTTCAGTGATTTACTCATTTTCTAAATAATTGCCTATCTTGTGTCACAAAATAGTTGAGCTGAATTTTAACAGATTCAAGGAAGAGAAGAAAAACTGAAAATCACTAACATGGGGGGGGAAGCATTGATAAGGAGAAAATTTCAGCATAATGGTAATTTTGATGGTTAAGTCCTCTTAGATTAAAAAAAAAGAAAGAAAGGGGAATGCAGTCATTAAGAAAATGTTTTCTGTAATGCTTGATTATAAAATAAACTGTGGTGTTGTTTACAGAGAGTGTGATAAGAGCATTTCAATAATAGTTGGGAAGCAAATATTTTGAAAGAAAGTTCAATGATTATTTTAGTATGTCTTTCTCATAGATTCTATTATTAATGCAAAACACAACCTCAATGTATAATTTAACAAAAGAATTACATATCAATAAGCATGTAGATTCAGGACTGTTTGTTTTTTTGTTTAAAAATAAAGAACATAATGTACATACAGAATGTTACAGTTTTCAATTAAAATGTCTTTTTTGTTACTGAAAGACTGTGTTTTAAACTTCATTGTATCTAGTTACAGAACCAAGGGTAGTATCAGCTCCATAGTAAGTGCTAAACAAATTTTAACGTTTTCTGGTTGAATAAATGAATGAGACATTTTATTCACCATTATTCAGTACACACAGTAATGTTCTTATTTTATACCTCGTGAACATGAAATAAAAATTATAGGCTAGGTAGGAAAACAAGTCAATTTTAATTTGCACATACTAGAATATGATATACACATGGTTACAGACATAGAGAATTTTATTTTTATTGTTTTCAGCATTTGGTGCAGTTGATTAAATTTATCATATTTTTTTCTCCACTTGTGAATTCAGTTCTTTTTGGAGCAGTACTGTTATTTGTATGTGTTTAGTTAAGTATTTCCCACAGTTGCAGTCTGTCCATATATACTGTTATTCTTTCTTAAGCTATTCCTTTCTTGTTGTTAATTTTTTGTTTGATCAACTTCACTATGCAGATTTTCTCATTTAGATTATCAGACTTGGGACACTGAAATTTTAACATCTCAGTCTTGACTGAAAATTTCCTTTGTTTGAACACCAGTGGAACTGAGCTTTGTAAGGCAAGATTAAATATGGCTTGGCTACAGCTTCATCTGCTTTTGTACACTTTTCATAGATTAAAAAGCACACTAGGTTGTACTTGTATGCCACAGAATTAATGACAGAATATGCAGTGTGCTGTACTGTAAAAGTTTCACAGCCTAATTGGGATCTTAAACACTACTTCTAGCCAAAAAATTGGATGGAATTCAAAATTTCATTATACCTATTCAAATTTTAGGAGATGGGAAAGAATAATGGAATAAAATAAGGACTTAAATATTCCTAACTACTTCATTAAGTTAATTATGAAATGAATTATTGAGTTGATGTGCACTTTACTTGCATGCAGAACAATTTTCATTTAGTATTTCCCAATGATTCAAAAATGTTTGAAAAGGGCAGAATTTAATGTTAGCATTTTTACTAATGTATCTAATTTTTCAAGTGTAGACTTTATCTAATTAGAGTGAAGCTCTTCCATATAAAATATTTCCTAGATCAACTCAGGTGAGAACTCCTATAATTACGTATTAAGGTTTGATTCCTCTGCTCTGTTGGTCCCCACTGTACTCACAAAATTCATCATGATAATACATTCATTTGTTTTCATTTTTTTTTCTCATTAGGACTTTGAATTCACTAACAAAAATACTAAAGCATTGAGAGCTTATATACATGTTTATGTGCTAAAGCTGTGTGACATATTCAGTCTTCTCCATTTCATTTTTTTTCTTGCTATTCTTTGTCATACAACTAAAACATAGTGGTTTTGAAAAAATCCAGTAGCTTCAGGGTTTGAATTATATTATTACAATTTTATTATGGCAAGAGAGAAACTCATCCAGTTGCTAAATGAGAAAGATAATAATTATTCAAGATAAGAAGGACAAAGGAAGATTAAACTATAAAAATGGGCTACAACTTGTAAGCAGAATTATTGATTTTCATTTTAGACATTGAATCTTTGTTACTTTATTCATTCACTCAACCATAAGAAGCTTTTTGAGGCAAACTCAAGGCAAGGATTTTTGGTAATTAACATGAATTCCTCCTACTCCAGACCTTTAGGAATCTAATCTAATATCACCTTATAAAATCTAGTAGGTGAATAAAATATATACATAAATATCTGCAGTATTAGATTGAGATAGGAATTAAGCACTACAGATTTTAGAAAATGAAAGAGTCATTCCAAGCAGGGACTATAAAAGCCTTCTAGCGAAGATGGCATATAAGGCAAGCCTGAAAAACTAGGAGAATTTAGGTGAGTATCAGCAGAAGGCATTCTAGGCAGAGGGAATAATAGCTAGAGGTTAAATATAATGGGAGAATCACAGTATTATATTTGTTTTGCTTTTATTTTTTTCCATAAAATATTTTTTAAAACAAGACACATTATGATTACTTAAATTAAGCTTATTGACAGAGAATGCTCCACCTAATTCTATGGGTGCCTTTCAGCTTTCAAGTGTACCTAGAACATTTCCCAAAGTGAACCATATGCTGGGACATAAAGCAAGTCTGAAGAAGTTTCAGAGAGTAGAATGATATTAGTGTGTTCTCTATCCACAGTACAATAAAGCTGAAAACTAAATTTTAAGAAGCTAGCTAGGTAGAAAATCTCTAATTTTAAAAAATTAGAAAATAATTTTAAATATTAAGTAATTTTATTTAATTATTAAATAATTTTAATAATTAAAAATATTAAATATTTTAAAATAACTAATAGGTCAATAAGAGATCACATAGTAAAATCAAAAAAATATTTTGGGTTGAATTTAGAACTAAAATGTCATATATCAAAGCTTGTGGAATAGGGGCGCCTGGGTGGCTCTGTCATTAAGTGTCTGCCTTTGGTGCAGGTCATGATCCTGGAGTCCCAGAATCAAGCCCCGCATCAGGCTCCTCCTTGGCAGGAGGCCTGCTTCTCCCTCTGTCACTCCCTCTGCTTGTGTTCCCTCTCTTGCTGTGTTTCTCTCTGTCAAATAAATAAATAAAGCTGAATCTATGCTTGGAGGAAAAGATACATATATATGTGAGTAGGAAGTAACTTGAAAATTACTAATACATCTAGCCCAAAAAGTTATTTTAATTATGCAACTAATAAGGCTCAAAGGAAAAAAAAGAAGACGTGTGCTCTATAAAGACCTACATGTAGAAATTCATAAAATAGAGAAAATAGGCAACATAAAGAATTATCAATGCTTTGAAAAGACTAATAAGATATCTCTGTGTAAATTTTTAAAAGAAAGGAAAAAATTTCTGTCAATGCACAACCTGGAGTCACTAAAAATAATAAGCAATATTGTAAAAAGCACCAATAAATTAAGCATTAAAGGAATAGACAAAATATAAATGAGCAACAAATAGTCACAACTTCTTTTAAAAATATAATTTAAAATAGACTTAAAAATGTTTAAAACACAGGAATAAACCTAAAAAAATAATATGCTGTATAAATAAAGCACCTTGTAGTAAGATAAAGGTGACTTAAATAAAATGAAAGAGAAACCATGTTCATGGACTAAAGCAATATTGTAATGAAGTCAATTTACCTCAAATTTATTGAGAGATTTGAAGTAATTTAAATAGAAACACAGTTTTATTTTTGGTGGAATTTGAAAAATGAATCCTTCACCTTACATGAAAATCTGGAGGGACAGGAGTATCCAAGACAGAATTAGAAAGCAAAATAGAAAGATTTACAATATCAAAATTATTGTATTTGAAAATACACAATGACTTAAGAAAATATGGTAATGGTGCAATGATAGACAAAGAGAACAAAGAAAAACGAGACTGTCCAGAAAATGTGTCATATTTATACTATCCTCTAAAACCCTTCATTTTTTTCTCAGTCCACAGTCTTTCATGTTCATCTTCCCTCTGATTTCCCCCAGTTCATTTTTCACTTCCTTCCCTTAATGTCCTTCATGCTATTCCTTATATTCCATAAGTAAGTGAAATCACATGATAATTGACTTTCTCTGCTTGACTTATTTCACTCAGCATAATCTCCTCCAGTCCCATTCCTGTTGATGCAAGAGTTGGGTATTCATCATTGCTGGTGGCTGGGTAATATTCCATTTATATATAAACCCACATCTTCCTTATCCATTCATATGTTGAAGGGCACCTTGGTTCTTTCCACACTTTGGCTATTGCTGGCATGAACATTGGGTGCATATGACCCTCCTTTTCACTATATCTGTATCTTTGGGTTAAATACCCAGTAGTGCAATTGCTGTGTCATACGATAGCTCTATTTTCAACTTTTTGAGGATCTTCCACACTGTTTTCCAAAGTGGCTACACCAACTTGCATTCCCACCAACAGTGTAAGAGGGCTCCCCCCTTTCTCCACATCCTCTCCAACATTTGTTTCCTGCCTTGTTAATCTTTGCCATTCTAACTGGTGTAAGGTGGTATCTCAATGTAGTTTTGATTTGAATTTCCCTGATGGCTAATGATAATGAACACTTTTTCATGTGTCTGTTAGCCAGTTGTATGTCTTTGGAATAGTGTCTGTTCATGTTTTCTGCCCATTTAAGAAAAATAGGTTTCTTTTAAAATCTTTTCAAAATATTTTATTTATTTATTTGAGAAAGAGACATAGTGAGAGAGGGAACACAGGAAGGAAGAGAGGGAGAAGCCGGCTTTCGAGTGAGCAGAGAGCGAGATGCAGGGCTCAATCCCAGGACCCTGAGATCAAGACCAGAGCTGAAGGCAACCACTTAACATTTGAGCCACTGAGGTGCCCCAGTCTGCCCATTTTTTGATGTGATTATCTTTTTATTGGGGGGGGGTTGAGTTTGAGGAGTTCTTTACAGATCTTGGTTATCAGCCCTTTCTCTAGTATTATTTGCAAATATCTTTTTCCATTGGGTTGGTTGCCTCTTTGTTATGTTGACTGTTTCCTTTGCTGTGCAGAAGCTTTTTATCTTGGTGAAGTCCCAGAAGTTCATTTTTTTCTTTTGTTTCCTTTATCTTTGGAGACCCATCTTGAAAGGAGTTATTGTGGTCAGTGTCAAAGAGGTTACTGCCTATGTTCTCCTCTAGGATTTTGATAGATTCCTGCCTCATGTTGAATTCTTTCATCCATTTCAAGTTTATCTTTGTGTATGGTGTAAGAGCATGATCGAGTTTCATTCTTCTATACATAGCTGTCCAATTTTCCCAGCACCATTTATTGAAGAGATTGTCTTTTTGCCACTGGATATTTTCTCCTGCTTTGTCAAAGATTATTTGACCAGAGAGTTACAGGTCCATATCTGGACTCTGTGCTCTGTTCCATTGGTCTATGTGTCTGTTTTTGTGCCAGTACCATGCTATCTTGGTGATCACAGCTTTGTAGTAAAGTTTGAAATCAGGCAACATGATGCCCCCAGCTTTGCTTTTCTTTTTCAACATTTCCTTTGCAATTTGGGGTCTTTTCTGATTTCATACAAATTTTAGGATTGTTAGTTCCTTCACTTTGAAAAATACCACTGGTATTTTGATCAGGATGGCATTGAAAGTATAGATTTCTCTGGGCAGTATAGACATTTTAACAAAGTTTATTCTTCCAATTAATGAACAATGAATTTTTTTCCATCTTTTTGTGTCTTCAATTTTTTTCATGAGTGTTCTGTAGTTCTTCAAGTATATATCCTTTAACTTTTTTGGTTATGTTTATTCCAAGTTGTCTTGTGGTTTTGGTGCTATTGTCTATGGAATTGATTATCTAATTTCCCTTTCCATGGTTTCAGTGCTAGTGTAGAAGAAAGCAAGTGATTTATGGGGCACCTGGGTGGCTCAGTGGGTTAAAGCCTCTGCCTTCGGCTCAAGTCATGATTTCAGGGTCCTGGGATTGAGGCCCAGTCAGGCTTTCCACTCAGTAGGGAGGCTGCTTCCTCCTCTCTCTCTGCCTCTCTGCCTACTTGTGGTCTCTCTCTGTCAAATAAATAAATAAAATCTTTTTAAAAAAAGAAAGTGATTTCTGTGCATTGATTTTTGTATCCTGCCAATTACTGAATTTCTGTTCATGAGTTCTAGTGATTTGGGGGTGCAGTCTTTTGTCTTTTTCACATACAGTATCATGTCATCTGGCAAGAGAGAGAGTTTGACTTCTTTGCCAATTTGAGTACATTATATTTATTTTTCTTGTCTGATTGTTGTTGCTAAGTCTTCTAGTACTACGTTGAATAATAGTGGTGAGAGTTGGCATCCCTCTTGTGTGTCTGATCTTAAGGAAAAGGCTCTCAGCTTTTCCCCATTGAGAATGATATTCACTGTGGGTTTTTCACAGATGGATTTTATGAAGTTGAGGAATGTTCCCTCTATACCTATACTCTAAGAGTTTTAATCTGGAAAGGATGCTGTATTTTGTCAAATGCTTTTCCTGCATCAGTTGAGAGGACCATGTGATTCTTCTCTCTTCCCATATTGATTTATTCTATCACATTGATTGATTTGTGAATGTTGAACCACCCTTATATCCCAGGGATAACTCCCACCTGGTTGTGGTGGATAAAATTTTTAGTGTACTGTTGGCTCTTATTAGCGAGGATCTTGAGAATCTTGGCATCCATATTTATCAGGGATATTGATCTGAAATTCTCTTTTTTGATGGGGTCTTTACCTGGTTTGTGAATCAAGGTGATGCTGACCTCATAGAAAGAGTCTGGAAGTGTTCTTTCTGTTTCTGTTTTTTGAAACAGCTTCAGGAGAATAGGTATTATTTCTTCTTTGAATGTTTGCTAGAATTCCCCAGGGAACCTATCAGGTCCTGGATTCTTTTTGAGAGCTTTTTGATCACTGCTTAAATCTCATTACTAGTTTTTGGTCTATTTAGGTCATCAATTTCTTCCTTTTTCAGTCTTGGAAGTTTATAGGTTTATGCATCCATTTCTTCTAGGTTGCTTAACTTATTGACATATAGCTGTTGGTAATAACTGCTGATGATTATTTCTATTTCCTTGATGTTAGTTGTGATAGCCCCCTTTTCATAATTTTATTAATTTGGGTCAATAGGGATTATTATGGATTTTCTTATGGATTAGTCTGGCCAGTGGTTTATTGGTCTTATTAATTCTGTCAAAGAACTAGCTTCTAATTTTGTTGATGTGTTTTACTGTATCTCTGGTTTCTATTTCATTGATTGCTGCTCTAACCTCAATTATTTCCCTTCTCATGTGTGGAGTGGGCTTAATTGGTTGTTGATTCTCCTGTTCTTTAAGGTATAAAGAGAGTTTGTGTATTCAGGATTTTTCTATTTTCTTGAATGAGGCTTGGATAGCTATGTTTTTCCTCTTTAGGACTGCCTTTGCCACATCCCATAGGTTTTGGATCAATTTGTCTTCATTCTCATTGGTTTCTATGAATTGTTTAAGTTCTTCTTTGATTTCCTAGTTGACCCAAACATTCTTAAACAGGATGGTCTTTAGCAACCATGTGTTTGAATGTCTTCCAAACTTTTTCTTGTGATTGAGTTCCACTTTCAAAACATTGTGCTCTGAGACTATGCAGGGAAAATCTCTGTCTTTTGGTATCGATTGAGACTTGATTTGTGACCCAGTAGTGGTCTGTTCTGGAGAAAGTTCCATGTACACTTGAGAAGAATGAGTATTCTGTTGTTTTAGGGTGGAATGTTCCATTTATATCTGTGAAATCTATCTGATCCAGTGTATCATTCAAAGCTCTTGTATCTTTGTTGATTTTCTTCTTAGGTGATCTGTCTGTTGCTGAGAGTGGCATGTTAGGATCCCCTACAATTAACATATTCTAATCAATATGTGTTTTTATTTTGATTAACACTTTGCTTATGTAGTTGACTTCTCCCATATTGGGGGCATAGATATTTACAATTGCTATATCTTCTTATTGTATAGACCCTTTAAGAATGATGTATTGTCCTTCTGTATCTCTTACTAAAGTTTTTAGCTTAAAATCTAATTTGTCTGATATAAGAAATTTTACCTCAGCTTTCTTTTGAGGGCCATTGCCATGAAAGATTATTCTCCATCCCTTCACTTTCAGCCAGGATGTATCTTTAGGTTCAAATGTGTCTCTTGTAGACAGAATGTAGATGGGTCTGTCTTTTTGTCCAATATTCAACCATATGCCATTTTAGAGGAACATTTAGGCCATTCATGTTGAGAGTGATTATTGAAAGATGTTTTTATTGTCATCATGTTGCCTGTGGGGTCCCTGTTTCTATAGATTTTCTCTGTAAATTTTGGTTCTATATCACTCTTGGGGTCTTTATTCTTTGATAGAAGCCTCCTTAATATTTCTTGGAGGGCTGGCTTGGTGATCACATATTCTTTCAGACTTTGCTGCTCTTGGAGGCTCTTTATGTCCCCATCCATTCTAAATGACAGACTTGCCGGATAAAGTATTCTTGGCTGCATATTCTTCTCATTTAATTCCCTGAGTGTATCTTGCCAGCCACTTCTGGCTTGCCAGGTTTCTGTGGACAGGTCTGATGTTACTCTGATGTTCCTCCCTCTGTACATAAGGAATTTCTTCCCCCAGCTGGCCCTTAAGGTAAAGGTATTTTCTCTCATTTTAAGATTCATAAGTTTTACATGTGTGGAGGGGAAGGGGTCATTCTTTCTTTGTTGAACTTGGGGGTTGTCCTCTCTGCCTCTAGGACATGTATACTTGTTTAAATCCTCAGATTAGGGAAAGTCTCAGCTAGGATTTGCTCAACCATATCTTCTAGTCCTCTCTCTCTCTCTACCACAGTCTAAGCATGATGCACCTGTTTTATAGGAGCTTTAGTGTTCTTGGCTTCTAGCTCTTTCAGCCTGTCTTCTGAGGGGAGGGGCCTACCCTGCTGGTATTTAGGCAACACTGTTGCCTTGTTCCCTGTGGTCATCAGTGAAAACTGGTTTTAGGAGGGGCTTTTGTTCTCTGGTGGTTTTCCCTGGTGGGTTTCTGTGTCCCTTCCAAGAGTCAGAGCAGAAGTGACTGTTTCCAAACGTCTGTTTCAGAACAGAGAGATCACAGACTGTTCTCCAGAAAGCCTTCCAGGTCACACTGACTCCATTTTTGTCTGTGCTGCTAAATCCACAGTGACCTGGGTTGTACACCCCACAGCAGCACTCCCAGCCCTCACTTCCAGCAACAGCCATATCCCCGCCCTTTGTGCATCTAAACCACCAGCCACCCTCAGTTCACATGTGTGCCCCCACAGCTCCAAGTTTCAGTCTGGGGGCTTGCCCTAAAGTCCTTTTCCCCTTGGCTACTAGTCTGCTGGTCTGTGCCAGACAACCCAGCTTTTGTACTCCTATGTTATTTCACCTGCCCAGTGCCAGTGCTTACCTCAGCTCCCTCCACCTTCTGTTTATCTTCCAATATCTGCCTGCAGAATCGTGGCTCCCATTTCATATTTTGAAATCAGCCACTAGAGATATTATGTTGGTCTAGATCCTGATATACCTGCTTACATCTCAGGCTGATTTCATGGGTGTTCAGAGTGGTCTAGCAGATATCCAGCTCAATTCAGGGGGCCAGTTGAAATATGGTTCCCTATGCCTCTGCCATCTTGCCAGACCCCCATAACAGCATTGTTGTCTCGGAAAATTGAAATCAACCTAGATATATGCCAATAGAAAAACAAATTGTGCCATATACACACATTGAAATGTTATTAAGATACAGTAACAAAAACTTTCACATGAACATAAATTCCAAAGACAACATAATATTAAGAAATGGTTTCTGAATGAAACTACTGCATGAGAACACATATATCAAGTATGTAAATAGAAAAAAATATATGTATATAGGCTAATACATAAATTGTGCATATACATGTATGGATTCTTAAATATCTTCTGTATAGGGTTCCTGGGTGGCTCAGAGTGTTGAGCCTCTGCCTTCAGCTCAGGTCATGATCTCAGGATTCTGGGATCAAGTCCCACATCGAGCTCCCTTCTCAATGGGAGCTTGTTTCCCCCTCTTTCTCTGCCTCCTCTCTGCCTATTTGCTATCTCTCTCTGTCAAATAAATTTAAAAAATATGTCTTCTGTATAATAGAACAAAAGCATGCATTGCCATTTAAGTAACAAATTTGGAGAGTGGGAACATGTGGAGGATAACAGGATCTAGAAGAGTTACAAACATGGTCTTAGTGGTTTGTTTTCCTTCTCAAAACAGATGAACCACAAGTATTGCAAAAATATGAGGCTAACAGGGTTAAATAATGCACACAATATTTAAGTTAATCACAATATTAAAACATAAGTTAGCTGAATTCTGTGTATTTAGCTGTGAAAAGTATTTATGAACATCAAAAAATTTTAGTGTATACTCTTCAGTCAAAAAAAATAAACTATATATTTCTATCATATATACTTAAAAGCATACAAACTAAATAATATCATTCCAGTAGTATTTTTCCCAGGGGAGAGGAATAAAATTGTGTCAAGAAATCTCTCATTTCATCTACAATTTTTCCCATAAAGTATATTAATAATACTTGTTTAAAAATAAATGATGTTTTATTTAAAACAGGAAACACAGTTGATTTTGTGAGAAAAAAAATTGAAGCAGACAGAGATATCAGCAAAGTATCTTCAAAATTGTTCTTCTGGGTCCCTGTAAGATCTCCAGACCTCAGATTTTATTTCATTTTATAGCGAGAATGCTAACTACACAATAAAGTCTTATCTACTTCTCAAAAATTACTTCAAAACAAACTGCTTCAGAAATGACAACTTTACATATTCCCCTATCCTGAAGATCCTTCTTTAATCTATTACTCAAAATCTCTATGGCACTCAAGGCTGGTGGTTTTCAGACATCACTTTATTTATCCCTAGACACTTCTTTTCAAACATCTCTGTGGTTGAAGACTCTGTCCTTGTCCCCTAGTTCTTTTCATTCCATTTCTTTTTTCCTGGGTCTCCTTAGAGTAACTTAGCTCCTACATATAAATTGATTGCACCTTAACCTTTTGCCCCCAACTGTATGAGAAGCACCAGTCTCATTTATATATCCAGCAAACTGGATGGAGAACTCTTCCATTTAAAGGTGGCACATTTAGTTACATTTTATTTAAATATCACTGTCCAAGTAATAACTCTATCCTCAATGTTACCTAATTTTATGAGCACCCCCATTTAGTTTCTCAAGCAAATAATAATTTTCCTAGAAAATACTCTCCATCCTTCAATATTGAATTTCTTATCCAGGACTGTTGCTACTGCTTTCTCTTGAAAGTATCTACATTTTGTCCTTAGTTGTGACATAATTTTTAATCTTGATTTTGCAGTAGTTTTCTCATTGAGTTTCACAGACCAAGCCTAGCCTATTCTCCATATCACAAACACAAAGGGAGGTTTTTACAACACAAACCTGATTGTATTATTTACTGACCTTTAGTTATTACATATCTCCTATAGCTTTCAGTGTTTTAGAAATACAATTACCTTGACATTATAAATGTGTCTCTTGTCTTCTTCTCCAAACTCATATACAACCCCTTTGGTGCTCACTTCCTCCCAGTAATAGTTCATGGTATTAAATAGTATATAACACATTTTTAAATCAAAGATACCTTTATGAGGTATAAATTGCATATTGTAAAATTCAACCAATGTGACTTTCCATTTTTCTAATTTTAAGCAAAATTTGGCTTTTATCACCACAATCCTGTTTTTAAAAATATTTCTACTGCTGTACACAATTCTTAAGAACATATTTATAATCATTTCTTAACTCTACCTTAGCCCCTGAACTGCTTTCCAGTCTTCATAAATAATATGAAGAATCTGACACTTCATATAATTGGAATAATATGTAGTATTTTAAATCTAGCATGATTGATATTCATTCATATTGTAATGTATTACTGCTCAATTATTTTAATTGCTTGAGAGAATCCAGTTGTATATTATACAACACTTTCTTTATGCATTCAACAACTGATAGATGTTGGATTGTTTCCACATTTGGACTGTCATTAATGAGGTCACCAAGAATATTTACATACAAGTGTTTGGGTAGACAGATGTTTTCACTTCTTTGGATTGCATCCTGTAAGTGGAATTGCTGGGCTGTATAGTAGCTCTGTGATTAACCTTTTAAGAAGCTAACTAACAAAATGTTCTTCAAAGTAACTCTACAATTTGACTTTCCCCAGCAAAGTATGAAGGCTCCAATTTCTTCACATTCTTGTCAGATTTGGTATTAAATGTCTTTTGATTATAAACATTCTATTAAGTATTATCTCATTGTAGTTTAATTTGCAATTAATGATGCAGAGCACCTTTTCATGTGCTTATCAGCTAATTATAGGTCTTGTTTAGTGAAATGTTTATTCAAGTTTTTTGTCCATTTCCTTATTCCAGCTGTTTATCTTACAGTGTAGTAAGTTTCCTTAATATTTTGGGTAGAAGAAATACATGGTTTGCAAATACATCAACCCGCCCCCCTGTGGTTTGTTTTCATTTTATTTTTTTAAGGATTTTATTTATTCATTTGGCAGAGAAAGAACAGAAGCAGGGGGAGAGGCAGGCAGAGGGAGAAGCAGGCTCCCCACTGAGCAGAGGGTTCAGTCCCAGAACCCTAATATTATGACCGAACCTAAGGCAGCCACTAAACAGACTGAGCCACCTAGGAGCCCCTGTTGTTCATTTTAAGTGTTGTGTTTTGAAATAAAAGATTTATAATTCTAAGGAGGTCCAAGATTATATTTTTTAAATCGCTAATGTTTTAGAAGTTCTACCTAGGAACTCTGAGTAACTTAAGGTCATAAAGATTTTCACCTATTGTTTTTTGTTCAAAAGTTGTATAGTTTTAATTCTTAGATTAATGTTTATGACCTATTTTGACTTAATATTTGTGTATGGTAGGAGAAAAGAATTTGTGTGTGTGTGTGTGTGTGTGTGTGTGTGTGTTTAGCTACTCAGAACTATTTAATGAAAGGACTTTTCATTACTAATTTAATGTTTTTGTATCTTTGTTGAAAACCAATCATGAAAAAAGTAAGGTTAATTTCTGAATTCTCAATTCTCTTCCATTTATGTATAAACCTATCCTTATGCTACAACTTTATTGTTTTGGTCACTGTATTTACAACAGATTTTGAAATCAGGTACTGTGGGTCTTCCACCTTTGTTCTTTTTCAAAGTTGGAGAAATTTGATTATATTTTGCTGGTGGAAATGTTGAATGATAGAATCACATGGACAAATAGTTTGACATAAGATCTAACAATTTTGCTTTTTAACATTATCCCAGAAAAATGAAAACTTACTTTCATGTAGAAATCTATACACAAAAGTTCAAGGCAGACTTATTTGTAGTAACCTTAAACTGGAACCTTCTCACCTGTCCTGTGGTGAATGGTTAAACAAACTATAATGAATCCATACCATGGAATATTACTAGGCAATGGAAAATAGTAAAGTATTGATATATGCAACAAGTTGGATGAACATCAAGGAAATTGTAATTGAGTGAAAAATGCCAATCTCAAAAGGATATATAATGTATGATTTTATTTATATAACATTTGTGAAATAAAATGATGGAGATGGATACTGATTAGTAAATGGCAAGTGATAGGGGATGGGGTTTGTATAGTTATAAAAGGGTAAATGAAGAAGTGTAATGAATAATGTAGTCTTCTATATTCATAGTAGTTATTGTTTTGCAAAGCTACATGTGATAAAACTGTATAGGGCTACACAATATACAAATATAGCTGATGAAATCTAAATAAGCCTTGTGACTTGTGCTAATATCAATTTTATGGTTTTGATATTGTACTATAATTCTGAAAGAAATATATTAACATTGGGAGAGCTTGAGAGAGTGACTCAGGGTATTTGTTTGCAATTTCCTGTGAATCTTTAATAATTACAAAAGAAGAAGTTAAAAAATATGAAGAAAGAATAAAATTTAAGGATTTCTTGAGAACAACAAATCTGAAAAATAATGTAAAAGGAAAAACATGGCTTATTAAAAACTTTAAAAAAGAAATGTAAGAACATTATGGGAAAAAAGTAAATTCAGAAAGCAAAAACAAAAAAAAGTATGATAATTTTCACACAGGGATAACCACTATCGATATTAAGATGTACACATTTTCCTTTCTTTTCACGCTTGTAGTAAATAATGTTTTATAATATGCTTTTAAAAATATTACATTGTGAGCACTTTACCATATCATTATATATTCTTGCATAGCATTTTAAATGTTTATAATATAAAAGAGAAATGTGTGGAAATACCATCACTTCTAAAGAAATTCTTATTGGATATTTAATTAGGTTTCTAGTTTTACTGTGGCAACAGACATGCAGTAAACAGTCTTTCAAATTTTTCTTTATATAAACCCATATTATTAGGATACATATCTAGACAGAGAAATGTTAGCTTACAAACTGGGCATATTTCTAGGATATTTTTCAAAATATCCTGAAAATTGCTCTCAAGAGTTATAGTACTAACTCAGAGTTCTGTCAGGAGTATATAAATTGTCCTACATATCCACATATTGGAAAAACACTCAGTATTATCAATAAAATATCTTCTTTATGTAAAACATCCTATACATAATGCATTTATTTCATTAACTTCACTATTAGGATTATCTTTTTTCACATGCCTATTGGTTATTGTATTTTCTTTGGTGATTTTTCCATTATTTCATTTACCCATTTTCCATTAGAATATTTAACATTTTCTCTAAACAACTTCCAATTCTGTTAAAACTAATGTATTTTCAGATTTCAAAGAGATTAATAATATTTTTAATAGAAATAATATATATGTAGAACATATTATGCTTTTGCAAATTATAGGATTCTATGAAATTGCTCTTCTTACACTTACCTTTGGCCAGTGTTCAACAAACCAAAGGCTGGATTTTACCAATTCAGAAAGCACTATGGGAAACCAACATAATTCTCTACCAGAACCGAAAATGTAGATAAATTATTGCCATTTTTCTGTAATATTTTTAGTTATCAATGAGTAGATACTATTTTTTAAAAAAACTTTTCCTTTTTAAAATTTTTTTAATTCCAGTATGGATAACATACAGTGTATTACATTAGTTTCAGGTGTACAATGTAGTGATTCAATAATTCTATACATTATTCAGTGCTCATCATAAGTGTACTCATTAATCCCCATCACCTATTTCACCAGCTGAACAGATACTATTTTAATATTTGTAGAGTATTTGTTTTACTGAACGTACTTTGTGGTTAGTAGATGTGATAATGAACTTATTCCCCAATTTCTCTACTAGGCATAACAGAAGGTCTTACATTCTTCCATGAAGAAATGGAAGAAAAACAAATTCTTTTTGGCTAATAGGTCATTTTCTCAGAGCATGAGATATCTGGGGGTTAGTAGAAACACAAATCAAGATTTTTATATTCAACTTTTTCAATTACAGACTACTTTTGAAATTCACTTAACATCTCAGTAATAAGACTTAACCATCTGTGAAATGTGCAGAGTACAAATACTGGGTGACTTGAAGCTTAATTCATGTATTAAATGTCCTTTGAAAGGTTGGATTAAAAATTACTATTACTGCAAAATTTGTGAAATAATGATTATTTTTATTTCAAATTTATTGAGCAGTGTTGACACAGAAACCAAAAGTCAATAGATAGAGTCCAAAAGCCAATATTTGGAAGCTTGGTCACAGTTTCCATCTGCATATAACTGGATGCAAATCTAACAAGCTGCAAAAAAAGGGGGGGTGGGGACAAAAGGAAAGGATACCTTCTAAAATGCAGCTCATATCTCCAACTCATTTCTAACATGAAAATGTCATGTTTCACCTTTGTTGGAATTTAGTTATGTGCAGCACTTGTTGTAAATCTGTTTCTTTGTTATCCTGTGAGAGTTTTCTTCATGGTCATTCCACAAGAAATCATTTTAAGATTTTGATGCTTTCAGGCTTTGAATTTAGTTCTTTGGGCTAAGTTTACCAAAGCTTTTCCACTTGTCTTGTCCTGTGTAAGAGAGAGAAAGAGAGAGAGAGACTGTAAGGATGCTATGGAGAATAGGCATCGCCTTTTGACGTATCTGAAAAAACTAGAGACTTACGTGAGATAGTCATCACCATTTTTATTATTGAACTATTTCTTCTATCAAAATAGTGCATCTTTTTTCCTTGACTTCACCCTCTTTTAGCCCCTTTAAATGCTTTGTTTCCTAATTTGTGATACTACTCTTTTAGGTTCCTGCGTTTCTGAGTTAGCATGATAGTATATTTTAATATTTTATTAGCCAAGAGACCTATTTTAAATCTAGGGTGCATTCTCCAGTCAGAAAAACTGGAATCTCTTTGGAAAATTGGTAATGTGGCCTACAATTTTCCATAATCTGATCATACTGCCTGCCTCTTCAGATTAATCACCTCAATGCTTCTCAGTCTTTTGTCTAAAATAAAGTGCAGATTAACCTCCTCAACCTTTGCAGTTTCACCTTCACTAGGGAATGCCCTGCTCTCAGTTTTTAGTAAACCTATTGTTTCTTTTTCACTCTAGAGATTTCTCCAGGCAATTTCCGATGTCTAAAGATGGTCTCTAATTCCCTATTTCTTTCTCTTTGAAAGTCTAATGTTTCAATGGTATAGACTACCTTCTCTTAAATGTCATCCTCAAAAGCTGGTTTAGTGTGTTATGATCTTGTAATAATTTAAGAAACTTACAACCATATAAGACACTTAGATATTTATTCATGGTGTAATGTAACATGAGAGAGAGAACCAATACATTTAGTGTATCATTTCACCCCACTGTCTTGCTCAGTGAACCAGGCACAGAAGAGCCCCTCAACAAATGTGTTGAGCTGATGGATGATGTAATGTGTTTTTAGATATACTTTGTTAGAAACATAACAGGGAAGAGCTGAGGAGTGCTCTAGATGTCATCTAATGTCACTTGTTATTTCTCCATAAAATAGCATTTGCAATCTGTTTTCTAGGTTCTGCCTATCTATCATTACAGAGATCCTCTTGTGTCATAAGCAGTGCGTTTTACTTTCAGAAAACACTAATTGTTAAAATGTCAATTCCTTTTCAAATAAATTTTTTCTCTTCATTATTTCTTTCATAAACAGAGGATACATTAGACTATAGGGTATAGTATACATTAGACTACAGACTTCCTCTATTTCATTTCTTTTTTAAAAAATATTTTATTTACTTATTTCATAGAGAGAAACACAGCCAGAGAGCGGGGAACACAATCAAGGGGAATGAGAGAGGGAGAAGCAGGCTTCCCACCGAGCAGGGACCCCGATGGGGGGGCTCCATCCCGGATCTCTGGGATCATGACCTGAGCTGAAGGCAGTCGCTTAACCAACTGAGCCACCCAGGAGCACCTCTATTTCATTTCTTATGACCATATATATCTAAGGTGATTATGAATGTAATAAAAATTAATAAATGTCATTGAGCACAGTAATCAGTTTGAACTATAACAAATTATATTCTAATTGGAGTAAGCTTTTAAAGTACAACCTCTATTGTTTTGTTTCACAGCAATCTATTATATACAATAATAATATCCAGCATGTATTGAGCTTCTTCTGTATGTCAGGCATTATTTTAAGTGTTGTAAGTAGAGTAACTCATTTACAACAATAACGCAGGGGATATGTAATATTATATACATTATTAAACACAATTATTTACATTTTAGTAAGCTAGTGAAAGTGGTAATGTGCTATTATTTATTATTAACTTAATGATAATTAGTTGAACTGAGTATTAAAGAAAAATGATAATTTTGTAATTAAGGAATGATATGAGGATGTGGGTTGTACCTGACCAATGCATGACCAGGAACAGTTTTCCTCTGAGTGGGGAATTGAATCTTTCTCTGATGGAGAAGGACTTCCAAATGGAGTATAAGGGAAACAGAAATGATAGACGGTTAACAGGACACAACAAATAGCACATGCTTCATGAGTCTAGAGCCATTTCAATTGGCCCAACAGTTTAATTTTAATTAGGAATTTAAATTCAAGCCCTAGTGTGCCAAACGCAGACTTCAACCAATCCATGGTCACCATCCATTTTGATTTCAAAGACCATTATAGCTCTCAAGTACTATGCAGTTTTTCTCTTAGAGAAGATATTTTGGTTTCTTACTTATCAAAGGAAGACAAAATTTTCTATTTACCATGTAAGCTATATAAGGAAACATCAAATTAAAAACTGATTGAAAAATTCACTGTCTTATGCAAAACTCAAAATGTTTTGAAAAACATAGTTCAATTCAAGGTGCAAATTTTAATGTGTGTTTTGAACTATAACCAAGTCCTAGCATCTTGAGGTTTCAAATAATGGAATAAGAGGCTATTGTTTGTTCACATGGTAACAATAGTAAAAATAAATTTAATTCGTATTTCTCTGGGAAAGGAGACAAAGAATTTGTTCTTAAATACAATAGTGATATAAAAATCTCCTACTACCTAAATACTCTGGGAAGACCCAGAGATTTGTACCTCATTACAAATAATTCAGTGCTGGAAAAGTCCCAATATTTGTGTTGCTTACTTTGGCAGGTGTTGGATGTTTTAAGTTCGTGCATTATTTTGGTCATGCTGAGCCATACTGTTCTTTCCTCAGTAAAAATAAGTTTCAGAAATTTAGCAAATGTGGACTTTTGGCAGAAATTTTTTGTAAATGACATCAATTGCAGACCTTTATACATTATATTTACTTTTGCTCCCAAATAAATGTCTTAATATACAAGTAAAATATTTTCCACAATATTTCATAATACATAGTATAAGGAAAATGTGTCCCTGTTCTTTTTATTCTTTTATAAGGTAGTTTATACAAAATATCACTCAAACTGGAGGTTCATAACCTGTAACCCACAGATAGGCTTCAAAAGTACACAAATGCTTAAATTACTATGAAAAATTTTGTGTGAATTGTTTTAAATATAATTTTTATTACTTTTCTATTTCCTGGGGAAGAGTTCCTAAAATTCATCAAGTTAGGAGAGGGCATTCTATAGCATGGAAAAATTTAGAATCACTAGTTCTGTCTACAATCACTATTACTTCCCTCACAGCATACAAATAAGAGTTGATGCTTATTTGGCAATTAATTTGTACCAAGCATTGGTTTAAGTGCTTTATGTATAGTAACTCATTTAATAGACTAAAAAGTCTTATGAAGTTAACTCTAATTTTATTTTTACTTTAGAGATGAAAGGACTGAGTTATAGTGGCTTAATAAGGTACCTGAGATCACACAGCTAGTAAGTAGCAGGGCAAGCTTTTGAACCTAAACAAGAAGTTTCCAGAATCTCTGCTATAATCTATAACAGTAAATGACCTTTCATTAAAAATTTGGGTTAAATTATAAAGACCAGATATTGGTTTAATCAGTTTATACCATTATCTCATGATCATCATGATAAACAGGAATTAAATACAGTTTATTTTCTGTATTTTATAGTAGAGAAAACTTGTTGCTGTCTCTGCAACACTGGTGCCGGGGAGGGATAACTGGACCAGCCTGTTATCCTCGGGGGGCTGAGTGAGATGGTAAGTGTCGAAGGCCCGGCCACCCCCCTGAAACCGTGAAAGAAACCACACCAAGCCGGCAGTTGAGTCAGCCATGAAGGTGCAGCAATCTCAGCTTTATTGTATCAGAGACACAGTTATATAGAGAGGAAAAGAGGGAGTAAAAGAAGTAGCAGGGGCCAATAGGAGCTCATTAGTGGCTATCACTAAGGCCTTAGGCAGATTTCAGGCGGTACTGCTGGGTGGGGCGAAGTTCGCCAGTCTGCCCCAGGGCTAAGAGCCGAGGGCAGGAAGATTCAGCTAGGTCACCTACGTGGAAGTATTCCCGAGAATCCCAAGAGGCCACCCCAGCCGACTTCCACTAATGGCCGCAAACTAGCGGGCGCCAGGAGGTCCCAACAAAAACTAGATTTTTATAGATTAAATAACAGGTGAATGAGATATCTTCTACAGTTATCTTTGTCTATCTTTGACAGCTAGAGACTGTCCAATGAATAAAAATTCTCCATTTTCTCCCTGAAGATATTAAATGCAAAAGAGATAAATAGATATGAAAAGAAGAAAGTATAGAGGTGCCTGGTAGCTCAGTCATTATGTGTCTGCCTTCAGCTCAGGTCATGATCCTAGAGTCCTGGGATCAAACCCCACATCAGGCTCCCTGTCTCTCCCTGCTTGTGTTCCCTCTCTAGCTGTGTTTCTCTCTGTCAAACAGATAAATAAATCTTAAAGAAAAGAAGAAAGTATATTCTCTAACTCCAGTATTTATGTACCATATGAGAAGGTTTAGGAAAGAAATGAAGTCTAAGTAGAGGAGAAACTACAATGGGACCATTTCTTTTCAGGAAATTCTCTCATGAAAAGGAATCAGTATGTATAGTCAGGAAAGAGGTTTTTGATTCATTTGATACCTACTTCTATTTAGATGCCTAACCAACTATAATTTTTCTCTACCTGAGAAACAGCTCAGTTTTCATTTTCAGTCTCCTCTACTGGGTACCTCTGTTCATGAGTCCAAAATTCTTTAGATGGTCTTTATTCTTAGAGATTTTTCCTTTAATTGATTTTATTTCATCTTGCTCAGAAACCATTCAGCTTGGTAGCATCCACTTAAGTCTAGCTTTCTTTTAATGTGCTTTGGAATTTCTGAGCAGTTTAGATGTTTGCCAAAATCACAAATCTTAAAGAATATCTGCATATGTTAACCTTGTTTGTGTCAGTATTTACTGTCTTCTGCCTTCTACCTCTTCACAACTAAATTCTGACTTCCCCTAGCCGACCACATCTGCTTACGGGGCTGGAGAGCTGCCTGCTCTTGACTTTCAAGTGCTGTTTCTGATGAGAATTTTGTGCCCATAACTGTTGTCTCCCACTTATCCGTTCTCTGCAATCATTGTATCTCTTTCCAACTCTTACATTTTCCCTCATATGTCTTTAGATCCATCTCTTATTTGTCTTCCTCAAGCTGTCACCATTTTTCCTTTCTGGTTTCATGATTTCTGCTGGAAACCTATTTAAACATTGATGGAAACATCATTGAGCACAATATTAAATAAACTGCAGCCACCTACCAGAATGTCACTGAAACCTGGGACTACTGCAGGTAGCGGAAGGAACATAAGCATTAGGAGCAGTCCATGATGTTATTTCCTAGTGGGGAAGCTTTACTCTGTTACTTAGTATGTTGAAGTCTATTACTATATCTATTAATAGAAATAACACATGTTTCTCTTAGAGTTATTTTGAAAAGAGCATGTGATTTTGTAAACTATAGCTTGCTAGGCAAATTATAAATAAAAGTCATTAGAAGAGGACTATACTTGGATTAATGATGAGTATGACATGGGTAAACATTATAAAAAATCTAGTTCTGTGTAGCCTAAAGCCATTTAAAGCAATATAAAAATTGCCATTTTGTGGAGATGTTAATTCTTAGTCTTTATTCATTAGGAATTTTTTGTTGTATACCTTCTACTTTTTGTTGAGTACCTGCTGGACTCTCCTTAGAATCATGTTAGATTCAAAGTATTGTAAAAGCTTTCTCCATTAGCATTATAGTATTTATAAATACTACATATCCATAAATGACGTTTTATGAAGATAAATTTATATTATTTTAAAAATCATTATTAAATTGTTATTTTTAAAATAAAAAACATAACAGTGTTTTTCAATCTATTTCTTAGTCTCCTCTGAATGCAATTCAGCCTTCAGACTCATTCATGATACAATGTACTTAAAAAGTCAATGAATAGACTAAGGCCAAGAAATTTCTAAACTGATAGAAAAAAATATATTCTTTTTTATTACCATATCCAAAATAGATACCCTGCCCAACAGTGTCCATTCCCTAATTTTGATTCAATTATTGTACTTACTTATTCCCTGTTATTTATTTATTTAATATTTTATTTATTTATTTGACAGAGAGAAACACAGTTAGAGAGGGAACACAAGCAGGGGGAATGAGAGAGGGAGAAGCAGGCTTCCCACCGAGCAGGGAGCTCAGTGAGGGGCTCCATCCCAGTACTCTGAGATCATGACCTGAGCGGAACACCTACGCTTAACAACTGAGCCACCGAGGTACCCCTACTCCCTATTAAATTTAAATATTTTTCATGTATTCCATTAACATGAAAGTCTCATGAGGTTAGAAAATTGTCTGTCTTGTTCATTACTATACCCTAGAACTTATCCTTAGTAGTTGGCACTTAGAAGTTACTTCATGCTGTTCATTGTATAATAATGAATTTCTATAATTATTTGATGTGTGTTTCTGTGTGTGTGTGCACACTCAAAACTTGATGAGGATACAGATTATATGTATTTTGCTTATCACTGTACCAGTATGCCCTCAAAAATACTTGGCATATTAGGGTACCTGGTGGCTCAGTGGGTTAAAGCCTCTGCCTTTGGCTCAGGCCATGATCACAGAGTCCTGGGATCGAGGCCCACATCAGGCTCTCTCCTCAGCAGGGAGCCTGCTTCCTCCTCTCTCTCTGCTTGCTTCTCTGCTTACTTGTGATCTCTCTCTCTCTGTCAAATAAAAAATAAAATAAAATAAAATAAAAGATGAAGGCTCTTAAAAAAATACTTGGCATATTAGATATGACCAATACATACTACAAACAGTTGTTCAAGTCCAGAAGAAATCAGATACTCCCTTTTTATTTTTTTTGAGAAATCCATCATATCAATTTACCTTTCCATAATAACTTATATTAGCCCATTTATAATCTTATGGTTTTCATCTGATATTTGGTGACTTTTTAAATATGCTTATGTCTTCTTTCTTTCTTTATTTATATTTGATGTAAATACTATTTTTATTACATTATTTATTCAGTGTTCCAAGATTCATTGTTTATGCCCCACACCCAGTGCTCCATGCAATTTGTGCCCTCAGTACCCACCACCAGGCTCACCCATCCCCCCACCCCCACTCCCTTCCAAAACCCTCAGATTGTTTCTGAGTCCACAGTCTCTCATGTTTCATCTAACTCCCTGATTTACTCCACTTCCAATTTCCTTTCCTTCTCCTACTGTCCTCCATGTTACTCTTTATGCTCCACAAGTAAGTGAAACCATGTGCTATTTGATTTTCTCTGCTTGGCTTATTTCACTCAGCATCATCTCCTCCCATTGGGTCCATGTTGCTACAAAATGGCTTGGTGGTCATATCATCTTTTAGCCCTTGCCAGTCTTGGCTCTTTATCTCTCCTTCCATCTTGAAAGTCAACCTTGCTGGGTACATTATCCTTGGTTGCATATTTTTTTAATTTAATTTCCTGAATATGTCTTGCCAGCTCTTTCTGGCTTGCCAGGTTTCTGTGGACAGGTCTGACATTATTCTGATGGCCCTCCCTCTGTACATAAGGGATCTCTTCCCCCTAGCTACCCTTAAGACATAGTATTTCTATATGATTCATGAATTTCACAATTATGTGCCTGGAGGTTTTCCTAGCCTTGATGAACTTGGGGGGTGTCCTCTCTGCCTCTAGGACATGAACACTTGTTTCATTCTCCAGGTTAGGGAAATTTTCATCTAGGATTTTTTCAACTCTATCTTCTAGCTGTCTCTCTCTCAACTCCCTTAGGGATTTCAATAATTCTGATATTGAAGCATTTCATGGCATCATTTATTTCCCTAATTGTATTTTCATGGGATTTTAACTGTTTGTTCCAAGACTTCTCCTGCTTCTCCTTCTCAATCAATCTGTCTTCTAGATCACTAATACAATCTTCTGCTTCACTCACCCCAGCTGTTAGAGTATTTAGGTTAGATTGGATCTCATTGATAGCATTTTTAACCTCTGCCAGGTCAGCTTTCACTTCCAGCATTAGCGCTTCTATCATGCTACTAATGATCTTTTCCAACTTAGCCATTGCTTGGATGATTGCTACCCAGAATTTCATTTCTGTCATATTATTTCTGTCCATCTCCAGCAGTTCTATGACAGGGGTTGCAGCCTCTGAGTTTTTCTTCTGTTGGGTGTTCCTCCTCCTAGTCTTTTTGGTGAGGACTGGTGCAGGGGATGTATAGCTGAATATATCAACCATGATTTAGGCGAGTTGCCCATAGGAACGTTTCAGAGCAATCAGAAGTCACCACCAAAAAGGAATAAGAAAGAAAAAAGAGAGAGAGAAAGAGAAAAAAAGCAAGAGAAATACATCCAGCCAAATGGGTTCCAATGGTAGGATTTATATGGCACAAAAATTTAAAAAGTAAGCAAAAAGACCATCAAAAGTCAAATAAAGGGAGAAAAAGCAAAAAGCAAAACCCAGCCCAAACAACCCCCAAGAATAATATTTATATAGTACAAAGGCAAAAACAAATACACAGAATCACTGACAGAAGAATAAGATGGGAAGGTGAGTACAAGCTCTCATTGTGGGTGAGGAAAATATTTCAGTTCCTCCTGGGTATATCTTATTATTATTCTTAGAGGACTCAACTTTCTAGAAATATAGAGAAATTCAAACTAGTTTATATAAAGGGGTAGTATTGAATAGGAATGAAGGATTACCTTGACGCTTAAATCTATATGAATATTTTAAAAAAGAAAAAAGAAAAAAAAGGTATATGTATGCAAAAAGTTCAAGTTAAAAAGTTATTACGAAATGTTTTATTAAATATCAAGTTGTAATAAGTGGGTTAAAAATAAAAGAGCAATGATTATGAGAATGAATTTAAATTAAAAAAAACTTAAAAGAAATAAAAATGAAAAGGGAAAAAAATAAAATGACAAGCTGTATCTATAGAATATACAGGTTTTGGAGCAGTACTGGGAGCTTAATATTTTGTGTTTTTTTTCCCTGATGTTGAGGTTTTACAGTTTTATGGAGACCTTTTGGTGGTTGTTCTCTTGTTCTGGCTTGCCTTCTTAGGGAAGGTCCTGCCACGTTGTTTTTCAGTCAGTGTTGCTTGGGCTGAGTCTCCCTGCCCCTATCAAGGGGCTGGGCTCTATGGAAACCAGTTTTTCAGGGTTTTGTTTTCTGTTTGGGGTGGGTTTTTTTTGGCTTTTTGCAGCTTTTCAGAGAGTCAGAGCAAAGTAAGCTGTCAGCACCCAGACCCCCATCTCAGAGAGAAGTCTCAGTCAGCTCCCCTTGGCATGGCCTGGGACACACAGACTCCCCTTCTGCACTGTCCCCTGCACCCCGCCATCTCTCACAGGTAGTGCACACCCCCAGTCACTAGCTGGAATGGCACTGGAAGCCCCTGCTTGTCCCTTCACTCCCGTGCCACAGAAACCTCAAGTGATTATCAGTTTGTGCAAGCCTGTCACTGTCTGGATGCTCTCTGGAGCTCACACCCACACTGGGTGCACTAGGACCCTACAGTTCCACATGTCGCATGGAAGGCTTCAGGAAGAGTGACCCAGCTCCAGCGGTGGTGCAAGCATGGTTTCAGGGACTCTCCACCTGGTTTACTCAGGCGCCAGGGAGTGCCTTCTACCGCCAGCCTGAACTACAGTTTTATGTCCCTGTCAGTGGCTGTGAGATTCCCCCAGGTGTCTCTTAAGACCTTTTGCTTTGGGGGCACCTGGGTGGCTCTGTTGGTTAAGGGACTGCTTCGGCTCAGGTCATGATCCTGGAGTCCTGGGATTGAGCCCCATATTGGGCTCTCTGCTTGGCTGGTAACCTGTTTCTCCCTCTCTCACTCCCCCTGCTTATGTTCCCTCTCTTGCTGTGTTTCTCTCTGTCAAATAAATACATAAAATCTTAAAAAAGAAAAGAAAAGAACTTTTGCTTTTGAGTGCTTTTAACCAGCCTGCAGGTTGATGCTGGGCCCCAAGCACAGGGCACTTTCATATTGAGGTATTACTTTCCAGTGGGTCACTTCTGGTGGCTCCCTCCCCCTTCTGTTTCTCCTCTGAAATCATAGTGCTCCCGCTCTGCTTTACCTCTCTGTTGATACTCTTCTGTCCCCACAGAGATCCAGAAGTGTGTAGTTTTACATCTCAGGCTGATTTCATGGGTGTTCAGAGTGTTCTGGTAGATATTTAGTCCATTTCAGGGGACCATTTGAAACAGGGTCTCCTACTTCTCCACCATCTTGCCCCACTATGCATATGTCTTCTTTCTCCACCTAGATTATATATTTATTATAGTCATTATTAGGACAAAGGGGTTACTACTTGCCAGGTGCTGAATCAGTTAATCTTTAAGGTCAGACACAAATTTTATTTTTCTATATTTGGCCATGTCCTCTATGAATCATTGTTCTGTTTATTTTTCTTAAGATTTTGTATAGATTTCTACACATTAAACTTTTCCTCGTTTATATTGGAATATAAGTGGATATGCTAATTTCTTTTTCTCAAAAGATCTTTATTGTAGCTTTCAGAAAATAGGATAATATTTTAAGACAATAATAATAAAAAAAAAACATGGGAATACAAATGGATAGAAGTGGGACTGATACACAAACACGTGTGATGAAATAACAAATATAACCTGCAAGGATGAACCATGAATTGGCCATTAATGGGAGACACCATAAAGACAGTAAAATTGTGTTTTTTTGTCACTTCTTAACTTAAATGATAAGAATTAAAAGTTCATTTCTAAGGCAGGTGACTATTATTCATAATAAGACCAGAAAGAATTTTGACTGTTTCTCATAATAAGACTAGAAAAAGTTTCCAGTTATCTTCAGGAATAAGATCCCATTGTAATCAAGACAAAAACACCCCCAGTAACGTTCCTATTATTGACAATTATCCTTATCATCTTCACACACCACAGCTCAATTACATAAATGGAGTTCTACCAGGGGCCAGTGCTTTATGGTTCAGGCCTGTGTCCTTCTACCGATCTGGCTTACTGGGAGAAATGTAGACTCCTTTAGGAAGAGTTCCTTTAGGAAACTCGGTGCTTTTGATGGACAGTAAAGTAATAGTTTCCATATTTGCTCTCTGGCCTATACTTGGAGTGCTGATACATTCATATAATTGGATACATTTTTTGTAATTTTCCCAGGAAACCAATTCACTGGGGCAGAGGTGGGGTTTCCCCAGACATTCAATCTGTACTTTGAATGAAAATACATTTTAATCACTGGCAAGGTCTTTGAAGGAAACCACAGGACACAGCTAATGGTTTAAAACTAAAAAAAAAAAAAAAAAATCAGTAATTAAGGCTTTGCAAAGATAGGTGAAACTGGATCAAATATCCTGCTGGTCTTTGTGTGACTGAATCTGAACATAGAGTTGATCAATTTGGCACAGAGTTCTTATTACTATATAATAAAAAGCATTAATTTCTCTTTGAACACTATGGCTGAGACCAGAGTCTACATGGTATCTGAGGTAGGAGATATACAGGAATAGAAAATTTGTCCCAGTAAATCAAATTTAGACAGAGTCTTCAGAGAAAGTACAGTTTGTCTTTCTTGTCTTAGTTCTCTTCCTTTCTAAACAGTATTATTCCTATTTGGCAATACCTTTTAAGGAAAACAATACAAAGTGTGTATGAAACTAAATACTTCATGAGAATGAGAAAAGCACTTACAATTTTTAAAATGTTAAATAACTATAAGCATCCCAAAACCCAGAAAGGTGCTAGTGAGCAACCATGAAGCTTAGGCATTAGTATCTTTGTGAAAAATCCCATTTTCATCATTACAGAGCTGCACAGGGAATTGAAAGTCCATAACCATGAAAAGAACCCAGATCTTTATGGTGATAGAACACCCTTGACTTCGTTATACTAGGTGGTGTGATAGTTCTCCCTCAAAGAGTCCACTATGAACTGGCTTAAGCAATGGGGAAGTTGTCCCTCCAGACTTGATTTGAAGCAGCTGCCACATTGGCTCCCTCCAACAGCAGCAGCTGTGGCATTTCCCAGGCCCAAATGGCATTCATCTGAAGCTCATTCTCATAAAATTCTGGGATAAGTAGAGTTGCTCTTTCCAACCACCCCAATCCCCTTCCCAATCTTCCTGCCTAGCTGGTGGGTCCACCTCTTCCCCAGATACCCCTCCCCCAAGGCACATGCAAGGGCACATGCATCCTTGAGACCATAAGAATTTCTAAATATAATGGAGCTAGAATGGACTTTCTGTTAATCTGGAAATGTGAGGGATTGAAGCATGTGCCTATGACCTATGACCAAATCCTAAATCTAAACAGTGTTGTCAGTGAACTTACATTTTTCAGTATAACTGTAAAAACAAGTTTGTTGGGACCATCTTCCAGAGACATAAAAGAGAGATGGACCATAAATCTTTCAATTATTTTAATTCATTTCTTTTTTCTCTGTGGTTTACCAGATGCAATTTCATTAGTAAAAAAGTATCAGCACAGATTAGCAACTCAGATTTTCTAAGTTTTAAATGCAACCCTAGACAGAGTGTTGAGCTAATTGAAAGTTGGGAACCATATTTTCTTTATTCTTTGATACACTTTTATGCCACAGTGTCAACTCAATTTGGTGCTTTGTACCTCACAGTGAATTTATAGGACACATCTGCACAAAATAAATCTGAATGGCATTTATTTTATATTTATATTTATATTTATTTTGTATATGTTATATTAATAAAGATAATAAAACATATATTTTGTAAAATGCTTTGTAACCAAAAATATGTTCTCATATTTCATCAGTTCCTTATTTGTGCATCATAGTCCTTTCATTCATGAGGAGAAAAAGCATCTATTTTTAATAACACCCTTTGATTAAATAACATACAAACATTTCTACTTTCAGTTACACAATGATAGTAGGACTCATTTTTGTTTTCATAGGAGTTCCACTGTATATTTGGTTCTTTGCACATCAGGCTAAATGGCAACAGGCCCTTTATTTAGAGAATCTTCATTTCCAGCTGTTGGCACTGCAATCCTTTCAGCTGCTCTTAGCCTCTAGAGCCTGCACATAATAAATAATACAATCTGCTGGAAGCCTCTAACGGCTTTAAATGTTTCTGCTAATGTGCCTGTGGCATTTTAGACCAGACTTTTAAAACTTCCCCAAAATTTAGGAATTACAAAGCATTTATGGGTTTAAAAGGGCATAAATTAATGAACTGCTTGATTTTCTTTTAGATGAGATCTCCATTTTCCATCTCAATCACTGAGCACTATTGCTTCTGATATCTGAATGGCTGGGGTAGCTAATCGCCGATTATAAATGACCACACTCTATCATATTTGCATTAAGATTGATCTACTGAATTGCACTATTAGGTTGGGAACCAGAATATTAGAGCTGCAAACCCCAAATGAAAAATCAACTCTTGTTGAATTCTGTTTAAAAAAGAAAAGCCTTTTGTTGTTAATTCATATCTATTAGGGATGCCTCCTCACTTTTTCAAATTCTAATCCCATCTTTTTTTGTCTTCTTCAATTTCTTTCATGAGTGTTCTGTAGTTCCTCGAGTACAGATCCTTGACTTCTTTGGTTAGGTTTATTCCTAAGTATCTTATGGTTTTTGGTGCTATAGTGAACGGAATCGATTCTCGGATTTCCCTTTCTATATTTTCATTGTTAGTGTTTAAGAATGCAACTGATTTCTGTGCATTGATTTTGTATCCTGCCACATTACTGAATTGTTGTATGAGTTCTAGTAGTTTGGGGGTAGAGTCTTTTGGGTTTTCCACATAGAGTATCATATCATCTGCAAAGAGAGTTTGACTTCTTCTTTGCCAAGCTGAATACCTTTTATGTCTTTCTGTTGTCTTATTGCTGTTGCTAGGACTTCTAACACTATGTTGAACAGTAGTGGTGAGAGTCTAATCCCTGTAGCAGGTGCCTAACAGGTACTAGGGAGAAAGTTAAAATTTCTACTGCAGGGTGCCTGGGTGGCTCAGAGGGGTAAGCTTCTGCTTAGGTCATGAGGGGTAAGCCTCTGCTCAGGTCATGATCTCAGGGTCCTGGGATTGAGGCTTATATGGAGCTCTCTGCTCAGCAGAGCGCCTGCTTCCTCCTCTTTCTCTGCCTGCCTCTCTCTCCCTCTGTCAAATAAATAAATAAAATTTAAAAAACAAACCAACAAACAACTTCTATTGCATTTCAGAAGTGAAACACAGATAAGAAAGAAAATAAAAAGACAAATTTACATTATATTTTCATCTCAAGATTATTCTCTGAGAAAGTCCTAATGGGCAAAGTGGGATGTATACTATTAGTAGAGTTGAATACAGTTTTAAGAATGCTTTTAAGCCTCCTGAGGTAAAGCTAGTTTCACTCTAAGAGCTAAAGAAGAGCTGTTTTGTAAAGGGGATCATTCGTTTTGCTATTTTTGTACATATAATGCAAACCTTTTCAGTTCTGAGGTTTTACACATTGGTATATATTGAGAAGTTAGACTTTTGTTGAAAACATTAAAATGTTTTTACAAGTGGAATATAATAAAAATTCAGTTTAACAATTTAAGAATGCCATTGCTGATCAACAGTCTACATTTCCATTCATTATAATTGAGCTATTCCAAATTGAGGATGAACTTGGTCATGCATAATTTAAAAATTATATTAATTCTGCATACTTTGCTGTAATTTAAGAAAAAGCTGAAATGGAGCCATTGGCATTATTTCATTAAAACACTTTGTTAAAGACAATGAATTCACTCAACAGAAAGGTTGAACTTGTAAGTGGAAGAACAACTCAAGTAAGTGCCAGTGACATTTCAAGACTATAAATATGGCAGCTATGAGTGTAATTCTTTTTGTCTTCTATAACATTATGCTACCCTGGCCTTCCTGACATTTGTTGTTTGTTTGCTTGTTTTTCTTTTTTTAAATATTTTGGCCTCAGTATTTGAACACTCATTAAAAGACCTAAAATTGCTACTCTACCTACTTCCTTGGAAAAAACAACTCCTCTCACATACTTGATTTTGCATTAATTGATCCAGGAATCTTTATTATTAATCATGATTTTTCTATCAACTTCCATCTTGCTTTTCCAAACTACTTGTTGAATATTTCACTTTTGCTTCCTTGTTATCTCATCAATAAGATATACCAAAAAATGAAACTCTATTAAAATCTAATTTAGGGACAGTTACATAGAAGAGATTATAATAGATCAAGTCATTCATAACCTTTTCCTTTGGATTGATATGCTGCTTGACCTAACATTTATGTTAACTCTTGAATTATATTAACACTTTTTGAATGCATTCTCTATGTCATGAGACTTTGTGATAAATGCTGTAGAGTCAAAGATGAATATAAAGCTGTCTAGCCTTTCATTATAGGATGTTATAAAAGAGGTTCTGAGTCAACTGCCCTAAAACTTACTGAATTGAATTCATGAATGCCCATGTAGTTAGGACACTATTCTAAGCAACATTAAAGAAAAAGCACAACAAGAGAACAGCTGGTTTAAAATGGACACATGAGGGGTGCCTGGGTAGTTCAGTCAGTTGGGTGTCTTACTCTTGATTTCAGCTCAGGTCATGATCTCAGGGTCATGAGATTGAGCCCTGCATTGACCTCCATGTTTAGCATGGAGTCTGCTTGAGAGTCTCCTTCCCTTTCCCTTAGCTCCTCCCCCTGCCAGCTTTCTCTCTCTAATAAATAAAAACTTTAAAATGAAAACAGAGAAAACTTGGGTTGTCATGGGTAGAAGTATTAATGTCAAAGGAAGAATTTAAAACCTAAGATTTGTGCCAGTTGTAAGGTAGCCAAGGAATTTGCAAATCTTGATATTTAACCAAAATATTTAAAGAGGGTAAATAGTGCCCTCCAGGCCCTCTAAAACTAAATCACCTGTATACGAATAATCCACAATTTAGACTCTCAAGGTTTCAATATTTTAGAGTTAACAGAATAACATAATGAACAACAAAAAGACTGAAGATGAATAGGGATATTTTAAACACAAAGAAATAGGACTTTTTAGAAGTAGGTATTAAAAAACAGGTTGAAATTAGAAACTAAATGTGTGTGCTTTTAGGTCAGAGTAGAAAGTTGTATAAGAATATTGCTCTTGGGGTGCTCAGAGGGTTAAGCCTCTGCCTTTGGCTCAGGTCATGATCTCAGGGTCCTGAGATCCAGCCCCACATCAGACTCTCTGCTAGGCGTAGAGTCTGCTTCCCCCTATTTCTCTGCCTGCCTCTCTGCCTACTTGTGATTTCTCTCTCTCTCTGTCAAATAAATAAATAAAATCTTAAAAAAAATGTTGCTCTTGTCCTAACAATGAAAACAAGGCAGATCAATGACATAATTATTTTCTACTCAATATGGAGTACATAGAGAAATAGAAGTGAAATAAATGAACTAAACTCCAGAGAGTGAAAAAAAGGATCCATGGGTTCTGTGATCCATGACTGAAATAGAAGACAAGCTATTTGTAGTACCTTAGGATAAGGACAGATCAGCCTACTTTCCAAAAAGCTTTTAATTGTCATGTGTTAACTGACATGAAAGATTAAGATCACAGAATCCCTCCACATGGAACAAAACAGACTACTTTTAAAACATTAGTCCACCAGTGTCCACCACAGAATGCGGGGTGCTGTACCATAAAACTAGAGGCTAAGAAGAAAAAATAAGAGAAACTCACCAGGGGTCTAGATTTTCTAATAAAGAAGTGACAAGAACAGGAATGTGTTCCTTTCTGGAAATAAATCTAATTCACTTGAATCTCTATTGGGATTTTATAAAAATGTATGATACAAAATAAAACCCATAATAAAGCAAGAGAATATAAAACATGTTTGAGAAAGTAAATGATCAATAGAAGTAGACAAAAAGATATTCCAGGAGTTTAGATGATCAGTTATAGATCTTAAAGTTCTTCTGATAAAATGTTAAGGGATCTAGTGAAATATGTAAGTGATATGAATGAAAAGAGAGAGCATTCCAGGAAGTATGTAAACTAACAGAAATGCCCTAAAGAGAATTCTTGATGTGAGAAAGCAAAAGAAAACTAAATACAGGCCAATAGCAAATGATCAAATTGAAGTTATAAGAGAAAGAAAATTAGTTTGAAAAAGAATAAAGCATCAACAGTCATCTGGAGAGGATAACCTGGTTTACGATGCTCATAATGCTCATAATTCAAGTCTCAGGAGAATAGAAAAAATAGAACATATGAAATATGGGAGAAGATTATGGTGGAGTGATTTCCAAAATAGATGAAAGTCATCAATCGAAAGATCAGTTAACACAAGAGAAGTTTCATTAAACAACTATATATAGGTATATTTTAATGAAATAGTTAAAAATCATTACAAATAGCAGAACTTAAAAGTTCCAGAGGAAAGTAATTTTTTATTCAAAAAATGAATAAACTTATTCACAAGGGTAAGTTATATGAATGCTAACATTTTATCAGAAGCCATAAAAACTGGAAGAACAAAAATTTAGAGAAAAACTGGCTGTCCTTGTTTTCAGGTTTGTTTTTTTTTAACTACAGATATTAGGACTTAGCCTCCATAATCACATGAGCCACTTCCTTATTCTATAGATGGATATATGGATAGATATTTATCTTGACTACTAGAGATTTTGGTTCTGAATGTGTTTTCTAGAGGAACAGAATGTTAAGGATGAGCTTTTTGAATTGGCCCTGGGGTTTCTAGAATTAAATCTCTAATTGCACTAGATTTAAAGACATTAATGATTCTATGTCTACCAGCCACTAGAGCACTGACCACTAGCACAGACACAGCACTAGAGTCTATAGTGTAACATGGCAGTAGAGATGCATGAAACATCTGCTTTGGATACTCCTACTCCACCATGTAATAGGATCTAGGTAACTCCTGGCTTCTATTAAGTGATTGAATAGGAATATATATGTATATAATACTTTCAAACATTTTTGGAAAACTAAAATTACAGTGAGGTTGGCTGGTTGCTCCTAAAATTACTGGACAAAGTAGTGCAAGAAAAGCATGGGTTCAGGGATTCAAATTGCCAGTTCAAGAATGACATAAATGACTTTAGAGCTTACATGTATGCTGCGAAGGAGGACCTTATCTTTTTTAGCCCAGGATTTATATGACTAAAAATAAAATACAGAATCTCGTTGGGTGAATGGCTGAATTACAATGCACGTTGAATTTTCAGTCTTATAGGGTGTCCAGTGTTAAAGTGATGGCATCTTTGAGAAAGAATGAGGCCCTGTAAGTTGGAATGGGAAGATGAGGGAAAATTCTGATGTGGCTAGGGACATTGAAGCTCTAAATCCTGATGAGTCATCTTTGCCAGTAGAAGAGGCCTTTCTTCTTCTAGTAAAAGCACACTCCCCATTCCCACAGGTAGTGGTTTCTCCACCCTCACTGGCAGCATCCCAGTCTGATGGGTTTTACTTCATTGTCTCAAACACTATAATGGCTCCCCAGACACAGTTTCTATGGAAGACAATACTCATTGTATTTATGCCCCCCATTACCTCCCTTCCATGCTTTTAGAACTGTAGGTAACTTCAAGTCATAGCAGACACCTAAAGGTGAAGTAAAAAGTGTGAACAATGATGAAGTGTGTTATAACCCAAAGGTACTACTACAATTTTCTAACTTCTCCAGACAGAAATCCAAGGAAAATAGGTGGAAATGCATACTAAAGGCTTGAGATAATGGTGGAAGAAACATACAGTTGGGTTATATTGAAGTACTGATATGGGCTCAGTTAGAGATTCTGCATTTAATGTGGCAGCCTAGAAAACTAGAAAGAGCTCAAACAATTTGGTTGGTTGGCTAAAACATAGACCAGGATGTGGACCACAGTAAGCTAATTGCAAAGATCAAACCTGCTCTGGTTTAACATTGACAAAGGAATTCAAAGTCTTAGGAAATTGAAATAGTGAACTAGCCACAAAGAGAATGTCTGGAAGACAAGCTTTAATCATCACTTTGAGAAATGAGTTTGTGACTTGAACCCTATCATTATTGAAGAACACTGTGATCAATCTTCTCTATAAGCCAGACCTTAGAGTAAGAACCGTAATGATGGAATCGGGAAACTTAAATGCAGTGAGAGTAATTGGGTCCCAAGTTGGTAAGGGCCAGGTGGTTGCACTAAATAGCCAAAGGGAAGGTGGGTATAATTACCATAGTAGACGGTAGAGTCAGAGTCTCAATCAGAATAGAGGATTGGCACAGACCTAAAATGTTGACTGGTCAATCATAGTGTTCGTGGAAATAAAATGAATGGGAAATGTCTTAATACCTGCAGATTTGATTTCTCATGGGAGCCTTCTCTCAGTCAGGTATAAAATACAGAAAAGACCATTTTTAGATAGTAAAATAAATGATTAAATTAGTTATTTAAATTTTATTAGAAAATTTTGAGGAAGTACTAGAAAGATAGTCTACAAATAAGTGTTTGATCTTTATTTTGTCACCAAACAACTACATGTAAAATACCAGTCCATTGTTTATAAATAGACCTAAAGGGGCACCTGGGTGGCTCAGCTGGTTAAGTGGCTGGCTCTGGATTTCCACTGAGGTCATGATCTCATATTTGTGAGATCAAACCCACCACAGGCTCCTACTCAGTTCAGAGTCTGCTTGAGATTCTTTTCCTCTCCTTCCACTCCTCCCCACCATCTGTATGTGTGTTCTCTCTAAATAATTAAAAATCTTAAGTGATTTCAAAAAAAGGAAAAAGACCTAAAGATGACTGGATTGAAAATTGAAACAGTATAAATAGTCTCTTTAGCTTTAGATGAGCTAGAATAGACACTCATATTTAATATGAGTAAATTATGCATCAGAAGACTTCCAACTCAAAAAGAATTGTCATTTTTCAGTCTGGAAAAAGGAATTTGTGGTGGAGTTATCTTTTAGCATTTTACTTTTGTTAAAGAATTTAAGCTAGGGGCGCCTGGGTGACTCAGTCCTTAAGTGGCTGCCTTCAGCTCAGGTCATGATCCTGTAGTTCCAAGTTCAAGCCCTGCATTGGGCTCCCTGCTCGAAGAGAAGCCAGCTTCTCCCACTCTCACTCCCTCTGCTTGTGTTTCCTCTCTGGCCGTGTTTCTCTCTGTCAAATAAATAAATAAAATCTTATTCTTAAAAAAAGGATTTGAGCTAGATATGAGAGAATCAATTTTATCTTGGCAGATGGTGCTCCAGCTCTATTAGGTCAAAAATATAAATAATTATTGGGAACATTAAAAAAGGGACTAATGTTTTCCTTATTGCTCCGTTCCACTGCATTATGCATATTGAAAATATTTGTGCTTAGTTTTTGAAGCAGTCTCTTAAAATTGTCATGGATACAGTTGTGAAAGTTGTTCAGTCCATATGACAGATGCTATGAATCATTAACAGTTTGTGGAACTTGCAGAAGAAATAGAATACAATAAATTCAATAATCTTGTATTCTTTGCCAATTGACTCTGGTTCAACATGGACGAATTTCTTAAAAAAGATTTACTGTACTGTTATTTCCAATTGCAGATTTTCTTGAAACCAAGGAATGTCTGCCAGATATTAAAGACAAAAAATGGCAGTATGTTTTATTTTCTCACAGAATCACACTGCATATGAATGAGCTCAATATGAAGCTGAAGGAAAGGAAAACTTATTTGTTATCTAAATAGATATGAAGTGTATGTTGAAATTGGAATTTTTCAAAATAAGAATGCATTATAATTTTACACATTTTTCCAATATGAATAAACATACAGATAATTTTAGTTGAAATTCAGTGTTATGCCCACATGTACATTTATTTAGTGGAAAATCTACAAAAGCTGAAAAATTTTGGATCATGATAAATTTGGAGTTTCATAGTTTTTTATTGAGGTGTAATACATATAACATTATATTAGTTTCAGGTTTAAAATGTAATGATTAAATATTTGTATAAATTGTGCAATGATCACCACAGTAAATCTAGCTAGCATCTGTTACCATGCATATTTAAAATGTTTTCCTTGTGGTAAGATCTTTTAATATCAACTCTTTTAGCAAGTTGCAATTATACAATACAGTATTAACTATAGACACTATGCTGTCCTTTATATTCCAAGGACTTATTTTATAACTTTGTACCTTTAGACCCCCTTTATCCTTTTAATCCACACCCCACCTCTGGCAACCACCAATCTGTTCTCTGTCTCTCTGAGCACAATTTTTGTTTGTTTGTTTATTTTAGATTCCATGTATAAATGAGATCACACATAGTTTTATCTTCCCTTGTATGATTTATTTAATTTAATGTTTTCAGTGTCCATCTGTGTTGTTTCAAATGGCAAGATTTCATTTTTTAAATGTGTAAATAATACTTTATTTTATATATATACCATATTTTCTTTATCCATTTATCCATCAGTGGGCACTTACCTTGTTTCATATCTTGGCTTTTATAAAAAATGCTGCAGGGAACATGGGGGTTCATATAGCTTTTCAAGTTAGTATTTTCATTTTCCTCAAATACCTAGAAGTAGAGTTGCTGGATCATATGGTAGTTTTATTTTTTATTTTTTTGAGGATGTTCTGTCCTTTATTCCATAGTGGCTACACCAATTTACATTTCTGCCCACAGTGCATGTACACCAACACTTGTTGTTTCTGGTCTTTTTTTGATCATAGCCATTCCAACATATATGAGTGATAACTCCTTGTGGTTTTGATTTGCATTTCCCCGATGATTAATGATCATTGAGCATCTTTTTGTATACTTCTTGGCCATGCCTTCTTTAGAAAAATGTGTATTTGTGAGCCACCCAGGCGTCCCTTTCTGCCCATTTTTAATCACTTATTTATTTTTTTGCTATGATATTGTATGAGTTCTTTATGTATTTTGAATACTAATCCTTTATCAGATAATGAATTGCAAACATTTTCTCCCATTCAGTCAGTTGTCTTTTTGTTTTGTTGATGCTTACTCTGCTGTGCAGACAGTTTTTCTTAGTACATTAGCAATATTCCTTGGAATATAATGTTTGCTAAGTTGACATAAGTGTTAGTAAATTCATTTAACTTGCAAAAAATATATTTTCAAACTTTTGTGCTTCTCTTCAAAGTCTCTTCAATTCTTAGAAAATTAGATGAATTAGTTTTATCTATATGGATATGAGTATTAAAGGAAAACAATTTTTTTTGTATTTAATGATTGGAAAATCTTTACATATATTTAGAAAAAATTAGTTCTATTAACCTACATTCTCAATTGTAAATTTTATGAAATAGAAATACAAACCATATATTTCCAATTATATTTTAGCATTGAAATACAAATGTACTATAAGGATAAAATTGACACCTGATTTCAACAACTAAGAAAGAAAAATGAAAACCTTAATAATTTCATGTGATGAAAATGATCAGAGGGATATTTAAATGATTTGAAAAGATAATGTCTTGTATAACAGTTATATAAAGTATATTAAAATTAAGTTCATGTATTTCTTACATGGTTTTAGTATAAATACCAGAAAAAATTTAAATTTTCTCTCAGGATCACACTGTTTAATTAATTAATTAACTTATATTTTATTTTTTCATTGTTTCAAAATTCATTGTTTATGTACCAGTGCTCCACGCAATATGTGCCCTCCTTAATACCCACCATCCGGCTCATGCATCACACTGTTTCTATTAGATAACATTTCACTGAAGCAACTACTAAAAAAATAATTCACAGTTTGAGTAAGGAAATAGTACACATAAAATCAAATCATTAAAATATTTTAAAGAATATAAAGAAGCAAAAGAGACTGGTAGAGACTAATAAACTTTATTAACTAAAGGTCTTCAAAAGTAACTTCAAAAGTCTGACATTTGAATGATTTTTGTTTCTGGAAAAGAAAAGAGGCTCAATTTATCCTCCCAAGTGGGGTAAAAAAGATATAAAAGAAAATATTTAACCAATGTTGGATATCAGAGAGTGAAGGACAGTGGTGTCGGAGAAATAGGAAATAATTTGAGCTCTACTGTTCTCTCAGCTTAGTTCCTACTGGTAGTTTCCATGGCATGCTACAGTGATGTGGAACACAAGAGATTACATAGGCTGAAGAGATAGATATTAGAGTCCAGAGAAACCACAGCAACAAGAGTTTACAGACAAAGTAACAAAAAGCAGTTAACTGCAGAAAGCAAGAATTCCATGACCAATAATTTGGAGAATAATGAACAAACTAATCCACAACTGAACAGGATGTCAGAACTTTTAGAGAAGGATTAAGAACAGTAATTATAACAGAATTTCAGATGTTAGAAATTTAGAGACCTAGAGATATTTGAAGAGGGATATTGAAATTTTAGAGGTAAATACTATAACATCTGAAATTAAAATAGACTACATGAGATTATTGGCAGTTTAGATTTTGCAGATTAGTTAACTTGAAGGCATAAAAATAAACTATTCAGAATGAAACAGAGACAACATTTAGACACACAAATATGACAACCGATTTTTTTTTATGCAGGCAAGAATACACGGAGCAATCTCTTAAAGTACTTGAATAAAAGATAATTCTGTACGCACTAAAAATATTTCAACTCTATCATAAAATCCAGGTGTTTTCAGACATCCAATATCTGATAGCATTTATCACCAGAAAACCTTCACTACCAAAATGTTAAAGGAAGTCCTTTGGGCAGAAAAAAAATGAAACCAGGAGAAAATATGAATTTACAAAGATGAACTAAGAGAAGTGCTATTGGCAAGTATATATGGATAAGAGTTCTACATATGTAAGTTAATTTAAAAAAATATTTGTTTCAACAAAAATGTAGTGTACAATTAACACGTAAACAAAATGACAGCAGAGGAGAAAGATAAAAGAGGAAAGAAATGGAAGTGTGGTATTTTAAGGTTGTTTTAGTATATCTGAGGTGGTATACATATCTTGAACACAGACTGTAATAAGTTAAAGTTATATATTATAATCAAAACAAATACTTCAATTTAATATGCCAAGAGAGGAGATAATTACTGGTTGTACTTCTTCAGTAGATACAGGCCTCTCCAGACTGTTTATTTCTTGCATGTGTTTTGGCAGCTGTGCCTTCTAAGGAATTAGTCCATGTCTCTAGATTACTAAACTTGGGGGCATAAATTTCTTGTTAATATTGCTTTATTTTTCTTTTAGTGTCATGTTATCTACAGAGACTTTTCCTCTTTTATTTCCGATAGAATAATTTGTATATTCTCTCTCTTTTTTTTTTTTTTTCTTCTCCTGTCTGAAGACTTACCAATTATTTTTTTCTCCAACAGCTTTTGGATCCACTGATTTTCTTTTCCTGTTGAATTCCTCTTTTCAACTTTATTGAAATCCAAATATATCAATCCAATCCAGTTCAGTTAAACACCCTGAATTAAAGAAATAAATTGTTAGGCTGAATAAAAACACAAGCTAGAATTGTACACTGCCTCAAAGAAACACATCTTAAGTTTAAAAATGCAAATTAACTAAAATTAAAAGGATGGGAAAGGATATACCATACTTTCACTAATCAGTATAAATCTGGAGTGGCTATACATATTTCAGACAAGCTAGATTTTAGAGCAGAGAATATTTATGTTACTTAAAATGATAAAATTGAGAACTGATTGAATTTAAAGAAGGAATAGATAAACCAAAAATTACAGTCAGATAATTAAATATTTGTCAATAATTAATAGACTAAGTACAGAAAGTCAATAAGGATATAGAAAATTTGAAGTGCAAGATCAATCAACTTGACCTAATTAACATTTGTAGAATACTCTCCCTTTAAAAATAGAATACACATTCATTTCAAATGCACATGGAATATGTATCAAAATAGACCATTTTGGGAACACAAAACATTGCTAAAATTAGGGATGCTGGAATGCCAAAAATTAAATACTAATCTAATTAAATCTGAGGTAAGTAGGTTTTTTCAAGCAAATGAAAGTTTAAGACAAAACTCATTGTTAGATTAAATACAAATAAAATTAATTCATAGGAAAATATTTAAGGACTTTAAGTATATTTAATAACATATCCTTAAAATAAATATTATAAAACAAGAGAGAATTATAAAGAAAAAAGAAAAATGTATTGCCATGATATGTGAGTGAGCATTGTCATTAACATGGAATCAACAATTGAATAACACATGTTCTTCTCAAGCATCTAAGAAAAATTTACCAAAAATTACACTAATAAGTCATAGTAAATGATTTAATTTTAACAGCTGCAGTGAGTTATAATTTTTATGCAATAAATTAAGTCATTTTAAGGATACGATTCAGTAGGTTTTCTAAATTTACAATTGTGCAATCATCATTATAACCTATAGTGGAATATTTCTAACATCTGATAAAGAAACCTGAGGCTCCCTTTGCCATCACTGCTTCCTACTCTCAAGCTCTGGGACATACTAATATATTTTTTCTGTCTATAAGGATGTATTTTCTGGACTACTTATATTATTAGTCATACAATATATGGTTTTTTATGTCTGCATTCTTTCACTGAGTGTCATGTTTTTGAGGTCCTGTGTGGGAGCATGTATGTGTTTTGTTCCTCTTTAATGCTCAATAGTATTCCATTGCATGAATTTGCCACCTTTTGTTTGATTATTCATCAACTGATAGACATTATTTTCTCTTTACTACTCCCTCCTGCACTTTTTGCCTATTAAGAAAAATGCTGCTATGAACATCCATGTACAGATATTTGTATGGAAATACATTTTCATTTCTTTTGGGTTGATATCTAGAGTAGAATACTCAGTCAGATGATAAATTTATATTTCACTTTCCAAGAAACTGCCAAACAATATTTCAAAGTTTTTCCACCATTTTACATATCAAATGTCAAGGCTTGAGGGTTCTAGTTTCTCTACATGCTTACCAAAGCTTGTTACTGTCTTTTGGATTATAGTCCTTCTACTGGGATAAAGTAGTATCTCCTTGTGGTTTTAATTTTCACTGATTAATGAAATTGAACATATTTTCATGTTCATATTAGCCATTCATATATTTTATTTGGTTAAATGTCCATTATTAGATGGACACAAGGTGTATTTGTTTTTAATCAGATATATGATCACAACTATATTCTCCCATTCTGTACATACCCATTTGCTTTTTTTTACTTTAAATATTATTTTTTCAGTGTTCTAAGATTCATTGTTTATGCCCCACACCCAGTACTCCATGCAATATGTGCCCTCAGTACCCACCACTAGGTTCTCCCATCCCCCCACACCCTTTCCTCCAATACCCTCAGTCTGTTTCTGAGTCCAAAGTCTCTCATGTTTTGTTTCTCTCCCCGAATTACCCTACTTCCTGTTTCCTTTCCTTCTCCTACTGTCCTCTATATTACCCTTTATGCACCACAAGTAAGTGAAACCATGTGATACTTGACTTTCTCTACTTGGCTTATTTCACTCAGCATAATCTCTTCCAATCTAGTACATGTTGCTACAGAAGTTGGATATTCATCCTTTCTGATGGAGATATAGTATTCCATTGTATATATGTAACATATCTTCTTTATCCATTCATATGTTGAAGGGCACCTTGGCTCTTTCCACAGTTTGGTGATTGTGGCCAGTGCTGCAATGAACATTGGGGTACTTATGGCCCTTCTTTCCACTACATCTGTATCTTTATGGTAAATACCCAGTAGTGCAATTGCAGGGTCATAGGGTAGCTCTATTTTTAATTTTTTAAGGAATCTCCACACTGTTTTCCAAAGCGGCTGCACCAAATTGCATTCCCACCAACAGTGTAAGAGGGTTCCCCTTTCTCTGCAGCCTCTCCAACACTTGTTTTCTGTCTTGTTAATTTTGGCCATTCTGACTGGTGTAAGGTGGTATCTCAGTGTGGTTTTGATTTCAATTTCCCTGATAGCTAGTGATGATGAACATTTTTTATGTGTCTGTTAGCCACTTATATGTGTTCAATGGAGAAGTGCCTCTTCATATCTCCTGCCCATTTTTTGATGTGTTCATCTTGTTTTTGGATGTTGAGTTTGAGTAGTTCTTTATAGATCTTGGATATCAGCCCTTTGTCTGTAGTGTGATTTGCAAATGTCCTCTCCCATTCCATTTGCAAATGTCCTCTCCCATTCCAAAGGTTGCCTCTTTGTTTTGTTGACTGTTTCCTTTGCTGTGCAGAAGCTTTTTATTTTGATGAAGCCCCAAAAGTTCATTTTCGCTTTTGTCTCCTTTGCCTTTGGAGACGTGTCTTGAAAGAAGTTGCTGTGGCCGATATCAAAGAGATTACTGCCCATGTTCTCTTCCAGGATTTTGGTGGATTCCTGCCCTTTTTCTTTCTTAATGGTAGTTTTTAAATTAAGAAATGATTGTTATATACTTCATAATTTCAACTTTTCTTTTATTCCTTATGATTTTGTTAATAGATAAAAATCTTTGCCTTCAGGATTGTGACAATTTGCTCTTATGTTTTTGTAACAGTTGTATGGACTTAGTTCTTAAATTTTGTTGTGTTGCAATTCCCTAAGATGACAAGTAGGTTGGTTGATATGCTAGGCAGACTTAGAGAACTCAGCATAAGGTCCTAGCAGAAGGCCAAGCTAAAATTTATTACAATACAAGGACATGAAGCAAAATGTGTAAAGAGAAAAGGTGCATTGGGTTAAGTTCAGAAAAAAATCATATTTCCAGGTGTACTTTCAAAACAGACTCACAAGAGATGCTTAATATCTCCAGTATCTAATTGTCACAACACATGTGGGATGTTGCATATTAGAGAAGCTCATTAGAGACTAATTGACTGTGGTTTTTAGTGGGGTTAGTCATGTAGTCATTCTTTGCTTAACATGTATCAAAATGCCAGCTTATCAGAAGGAATTCCTGTTACTACATTGTTTACACAAAACAGGCACATAATCTATCCTCTCCTTTAGAGAATGGTGGTAAAACTCCTAGAAGTCATTTCCAGACACCAGTTGACTGTCCATCTTGCAGGTTTGAACTTTTCTTTTTTTTTTTTTTCCTTTCTTTTCTTTCTTTTTTCTTTTTATTTTTCTTTTAATTTTTCTTTTCTTTCCTTCTTTTTTTTAACTCTTTCTTTTCTTTTTCTTTTTTCCAATATCCTTCACCCATTTTGCTTTTCCCCCCTACTCTTCTCCCCTCTAGGAAAACACCTTGTTATTCTCTGTATTTATGAATCTGTCTATGATTTTTGTTCACTTCTATTTTTCAGATTCCACATACAACTGAAATCTTATGGTATTTGTCTTTTTTCCAGCTGACTTCTTTCACTTAACATAATACCTTCTAGGTACATTGATGTTGTCATAAGTGGTAAGATCTCATTCTTTTCTATGGCTGAATAATATTCCATCATATACCATGTCTTCTTTATTCACTTATTGATGGACACTTGGATTGCTTCCATATCTTGGCTATTATAAATAATACTGTAGTAAACATAGTGTGCATATCTTTTTGAATTAATGTTCTCATTTTGTTTGGATGAAATCTGTAGTGGAATTATTGGATCATATGGTATTTCTTTAAAAAAAAACTTTAAGGAAACTTTATATGGTTTTTCAGAATGGCTGCACTAGTGTGCATTTCCATCAACAGTACACTAGTGTTACCTTTTCTCCATATCCTTGCCAACACTAGTTATTTTTGTCTTTCTAAATAATAGCCATTCTAACAGGTATAAGGTGATATCTCACTGTGGTTTTGATTTGTATTCCCCTGATGGTTAGTGATGTTGAGCATCTTTTCATGCATCTGTTGGCGCTCTGTATATCTTCTTTAGGGAAATGTTTATTGAGGTTCTCTACCCATTTTTTACCAGATTATTATTATTATTATTTTGCTATTAAGGTGTTTGAGCTCTTTATATATCTGGATATTAGCTTTTATAACTTTTATTAGCTATATCATTTGCGGGTATTTTCTTCCATTCACTAGGTTACCGAGTTGTTTTGTTAATGGTTTTCTTCACTGTGCAAAAATTTTTCATTTTCATGTAGTCCCAATAGTTTATTTTTGCTTTTGTTACCCTTGTCTGATGAGACATATCCATAAATAGATTGCTAGGTTGATGTCCAAGAAATAACTTCTTTAAAGAGTTTTACAGCTTCAGTTGGGTGATGGGCATTAAGGAGGCGTAAGATGTGATGAGCACTGGGTGTTATATGGAACTGATGAATTATTAAACACTACATCTGAAACTAATAATGTACTGTATGTTGGCCAACTGAATGTAAATTCTTAAAAAAACTCATTTTTAGGTATTCAATCCATTTTGAATTTGTTTTTCTGTATGCATGTAAGAAAGTGGTCCATGTTCACTTTTTTCATATAGCCATCCACTTTTCCCAACATCAATTATTGAACTGACTGTCTTTGTCTTTTGCCCATTATATTTTCTTGCCTCCTTAGTTGTAGATTAAATTACCGCATAAATGTGGGTTTATTTTTGGTTCCCTATCCTTTGTATTGATACCATGTGTCTGGTTTTCTACCAGCATAATATTATATTGATATTTATAACTTTGTAGTACAGTTTGAATTCTCAGATAATAATACCTCCAGCTTTGTTCTTCTTTCTCAAGATTGCTTTGGCTCTTTGGGTTCTTTTGTGTTTCCATTCAGATTTTAGTATTATTTTAATTCTGTGAAAAATACTATTAGTATTTTTATAGTGATTACATTGAATCTGTAGATTACTGTGGGTACTACAGACATTTTAACAGTATTCTTCCAATCTATAAGCATGCTATGTCTTTCAATTTGCGGTGTCTTCAATGTCTTTCATAAGTATTAAAGTTTTCAGAGTATATGTCTTTCACCTCCTTGGTTAGGTTTATTTACATGTATTCTATCATTTTTGGTGGTGGTTGTACATGGGATTGTTCTCTTAATTTTTCTTTTTGCTAGTTTGTTATTAGTGCATAGAAATGTAATTTTTATATATTACTTTTTATATCCTGCAACTTTACTGAATACATTTATTAGTTCTGATAGTTCTGATAGGTTTTTTGGGGATGGAGTCTTTAAGTTTTCTATATATAGTATCATGCCATCTGCAAATAGTGACTTTTACTTCTCACTTATCAATTTAGATACTTCTTACTTCTTTTTCCTGTCTGATTGCTATGGCTAGGACTTCCAGTACTCTGTTGAACAAAAGTGGTGAGAGTGGGCATCCTTGTCTTGTTTCTGACCTTAGGGGAAAAGCTTTCAGTTTTTCACCATTGAGTATGATGTTAGCTGTGGATTTGTCATATGCAGTCTTTATTAAGTTGAGGTAAATTCCCACAGTGTGGATAGTTTTTTTATCATTAACAGACATTGAATTTTGTCAAAGTTTCTTCTCCATCTTCAAAATGATAATATGTTTTTTATCCTTTATTTTGTTAATAGGATGTATTTCACTGATTGATTTGTGGCTGTTAAATCATCCCTGCATCCTTGAATAAATCTCATTTGATCATGGTGAATGATTCTTCCTATCTTTTGAACTAAATTTGCTTGTGTTTTGCTGAGGATTTTTGCATCTGTGTTTGTCAGGGATAATGGTTGTCATTTTCTTTTTTTGTGTTGTCTTGTCTGGTTTTGATATCAGGATAATATTAGACTTGTAGAATGAATTTGAAGCCTTACTATATATAGTTTTTCTTTTTGCTAGTTATTAGTGCATAGAAATGCAATTTTTGTATATTACTTTTTATATCCTGCAACTTTACTGAATACATTTATTAGTTCTGATAGTTCTGATAGGTTTTATATATATATATAAATAAAATTTGGTATAATCTGTGAAGAAGAGGTATTAACTTTTCTTTAAATGTTTAGTATAATTCACCTGTGAATTTCTCTCTGGTCTTGGACTTTGATGGGTGTTTTTGATTACTGATTCAATTTGGCAAGCATGTCTTGAAATAGCAGTCTCAGGCCTCTGATGTTACCTTTTTTTGCACGGTAGTCCAGTTTTGTTTTTTTTTTTTAAGATTATTTATTTATTTGACAGAGAGGAGCACAGCGAGAGAGGGAACACAAGCAGGGGGAGTGAGAGAAGGAGAAGTAGGCTTCCTACCGAAGGGAGCCTGATGCGGGGCTCGAATCCGGGTCTCCAGGATCGTGACCTGAGCTGAAGGCAGTTGCTTAACCAACTGAGCTACCCAGGTCCCCCAATAGTCCAGTTTTAATTAATTTTTGTGCATGGCATAAGGTAAATTTGTAAATTAATATTTTTACATATAGCTATGCAGCTGTTAGAAAAGTCATTCATTGAAAAAATTATCCTCTCTATTGAATTGCCTTTGCATGTTTGACCAAATAAAGTAACCATACATTTAAGCATTTATTACTGCATTTAAATTCTGTACCATTGATATACATGTTTATACTTATGCCAGTGCCACATTTGATTACCACATTATAGTAAGTGTAATTCAGTAGTGTCATTAACTAATCAAAATTTGAAATTTCATAAAAATTTTGGATCCACTTGTTATTTTTGTGATAGATCATATGGAATTTTGATAAAGATTGTATTAAGTCAACAGATAAGTTTATAGAGAGGTGGTATCTTACCCCAGTTGCATCTTCCAATCTAGGTTATATTTATTTTATTTTGTATTTGATAATATTTTAGCAATGGTTTGTAGATTTTGATGTTTAACTCTTGCTCTTCTTCTGTTAAATTTATTCTTACATACTTCATCCTTTCAATGCAGTTGAAGTAATTTTAATTGTGATTTGTTCACTGCTAGTATATAGAAATACATTTTTAAAAAGTGTTATTGTGTTCTGAGGCGTTGTTTTGTTAATTCTGTAAAATTTTCTATATACAAAATCACATTGTGAAAATATTTAGTGTCCACACCACCTTGAGCTGCAATCTCAAACCCAAATAGCTGTAAAATAATTATATACATTTATTTATTTATTTATTTATTTATTTATTTATTTATTTATTTGGTGGTCAGGTTTGACCTTAACTTGATGAGGAGCTATTTCTAGTCTTTTCCCACTCAGTGTGAAAAATCATGTATTTTAGTGTAGGAATACACATTTTTTTTAAATGAAAAATCCTGGGGCACCTGGGTGGCTCAGTCAGTTAAACATCTGCTTTTGGTTCAGGTCATGATCCAAGGGTCCTGGATCAAGCCCCATATCGGGCTCTCCACTCAGTGAAAAGCCTTCTTCTCCCTCTTTCTATGCCTTCTGCTCCCCTGCTGTTCTCTCTCTCTCTCTCTCTCTCTCTCTCTCTCTGCTCTGTCAAATAAATAAATAAAATCTAAAATAAATTAAAATGAAAGATACTGTGCCAGATCCTGCTGGGATTTTTAGGATTATAGGATATATACAAATATACCTAAAATAATCCAAGGTTCCAAGATTTATTTAGCTCCAAGAACTTCAGATAAGCATTGTGATATTATAGTAGGTTCTCAATAAATGCTTGTAGATAATTACAAAAAATGAGGTATCAAAAAAAAAAACCACATAATCTTGCCATTTGCAATGATGTGGATGGAACTAGAGGCTATTATGCTAAGTGAAATAAGTCAATCAGAGAAAGACAATTATCATATCTTCCCACTGATATGAGGAGTTTGAGAAACAAGATGGAGGATCGTAGGGGAAGCGAGGGAGAAATGAAACAGGATGAAACCAGAGTGGGAGACAAGCCATAAGAGACTCTTAATCTCAGGAAACAAACAGGGTAGCTGGAGGGGAGGGTGGTGGAAGGGATGCGGTGCTGGGTAATGGACACTGGGGAGGGTATGTGCTATAGTGAGTGCCATGAATTGTGTAAGACTGATGAGTCAAAGACCTGTACCCCTCAAACAAATAATAAACAAATAATATGTGTTAATAAAAAAAATGAGTCAAGCATAATATCATAGATGAAAACTATGTGATTTACAATGTGATTTTAGTTCTAACCTTGCCTATAGCACTAATTACTTGTGTGACCTAGAAGTATTCCTTTATAAAATTTGGGATTATTGTTTGTCTCTTAAATAAAGAAATTAACCTAAGGTAGTTTGAAGATTGCTTCCAGCTCTTAATTTTATTATTCAATATTAATTTTAGCAGACCATTAGGTTCTACACACTCGAATAAATTTAAATGTACACAGAGATTTTTGGTTATGGTTGCAAATAATTTTCCACCCCTTGACTTTAAGGTAGAGTATCACACTAGTTATTACTGAAGAAAATATAGAAGCCCATTAGCACCCAATTACTCTAATAAAGGGCATGTTCTATTGAAACCTCACATAAGAATTTCTTTCTTCTTCATTTTGTGATATGAGGAGTTTGAGAGGCAGGGCAGGGGTTTGTAAGAGGAAGGGAAGGAAAAATGAAACAAGATGGGACCAGGGAGGGAGCCAAACCATAAGAGACTCGATCTAAGGAAACAAACTGAGGGCTGCTGGGGGGTTTTGGGAGGGATAGGGTGACTGGGTTATGGCCACAGGGGAGGGTATGTGCTATCGTGAGTGCTATGAATTGTGTAAGACTGATGATTCACAGACCTATATCCCTGAAACAAATAATACATGTTAATGGTAAAAAAAAAAAAAATTTCTTTCTTCTTACAATGTTTATGGTTTATACAGGGTACCAATCAGGCTCAGTATCTGATTCAGTAACATAGCTAGGATGAGAGTAAAGGAAGGTAAAGAGATGTAAAGAAAGCCAATTTAATCACAATCCATACTATTGGTTGAGTCAGAAGGAATAACTAAAGTTGGATACCTGTACTTTGTCTTTCTGCTTTTAAGACTTATGCTATGGAGACAACCACTTTAATCAATTTTCTGTATTTTTTTCCTACAACTTTACATGCTATTATGTTAGTATAACAAAAGTACCTAATTTTTGGCCAAAGGTGACTATTTTAATAAAAATAATAAAAGACTAAACTTTAAAAAATATTCCATATGTACACTAAATATTTCACCTATAATTTTTAGAAAGTAAAAGTATAAAATAGTTACTGTTATTGCCCATTTTACAAATGAGGGAAAGGATTTAACAAAATATATTATTTGCCCAGAATCAATCATTAGTGTATAGAGCCATCATGACTCTGTGCTGGACTGTCTGAAACTTTGGTCTGTCTGAAATAAAAATCTATGCTGTTGGCTACTAAATTTTATAGCCTATGCTCTGTACTAGTATCACAAGAAGCTTTCATAATTGTGGAGTAAACAGTTTATTTGTTCACAATACTTTATCTTAAAAAACACATATACTGATTTGATATATTTTTGGTAGTTTCAAAACTAGTGACTCTTTAACTTAATCTGACACTAAAAATGACCCTATTTAATATAGAATTCTTTATATCAGAGTGGATCTAATGTTTAAGTATTTATAAAATGTATTTTAAACATTTTGACTAAGCCAAATAGATCACACTGCGTAATGCAACCCATGCAGAAATAAATAATGCATGCTTATCATCCTCTTCTATATTTCTCACCAATGGTGTCACATTATATGTCAGATTAAACTATGATTGTGTTTTTATTTTTGATTATCTACATAAACTGTATCTTAAGAAAAGTAGTTACTTCATTTTTGTTAAGTTTTATTTTTTCTTTCTCATTTAAAATACCTGGAATATATAGAAGATCATGTTTAGAATAAAAATTCCAAGTTCAGCATGATAAAAGCAAAAATGTTCATTAAATACATTAGTGATATGCTTTATAAGCATTGCTATATTTTGGGTTTCAACAGAACTGTTTTGGATGCTGTCTGTGAACATTAAATGATTTGATTAAAATTCTGGTAAACAGACTTTCTCAATTCTACATAGTATATGCAAGTAGATGCTGATATATTAATTCATATCAGTGATTCATTCTAAGGAGAAACAAATAGTGTATATTAACATTTTTACGATTTTTCCATTAGTGAAATGAGATTATGGTCTAATGTAAAATGAAAGCCATGCTTTTATATATTTTATAGTTATTAAATATTACATTATGGATTCCCAGAAGAATAGCTGTTTGTCCCTGAAATAGTTAACTTCATGATACTATGCGTTTTTCTTCTTTAGCCCTTTTATTTTGTTTCATCTAATTGGTTTTCATTTCCAGGCATCTAAGAAGCATTAACTTTATGACAGTGTCCCTCAATGGAAATCTGCTAGTTAACTATTTTTAAAATAGATTTGTCTCCATTTCAAATCCCCCCAAAACAGGAGGATTCTTCCACCAACACTGCATTTACTCCAAGTACAGCTCTAATCTCACCAATCTTTCATAGCCAAAGTTCTCAGTTGACTTGTGTGTTACCATTACCTCTATTACTACCCTAAACTTAACACATTCTTCAAAACTATTTTTTTAAAAGATTTTATTTATTTATTTGACAGAGAGAGAGGTCACAAGTAGGCAGAGAGGCAGGCAGAGAGAGGGGAGGAAGCAGGCTCCCTGCTGAGCAGAGAGCCCAGTGAGATTATGACCTGAGCAGAAAGCAGAGGCTTTAACCCACCGAGCAACCCAGGCACCCTCTTCAAAACTATTTTAATCAGATTTCCAATCCCTGCTTTCTTTCAAAAGTAGATCAACAATGATTCCATATTGATTAACCTAAATGGCATGACTCTGTTCTTAGGCCATTTTTGAGGCCTAATTAGCAGTCCATACTACTACTACTACTACTACTACTACTACTACTACTACTACTTCTTCTTCTTCTTCTTCTTCTTCTTCTTCTTCTTCTTCTTCTTCTTCTTCTTCTTCTTCTTCTTCTTCTTTCTTCTTCTTCTTCTTCTTCTTCTTCTTCTTCTTCTTCTTCTTCTTCTTCTTCTTCTTCTTCTTCTTCTTCTCCTTCTTCTTCTTCTTCTTCTTCTTCTTCTTCTTCTTCTTCTTCTTCTTCTTCTTCTTCTTCTTCTTCTTCTTTTAGCAGTCCATACTCCTTATTACTCTCATTAAATCACTATATACTCACTCATTAAATCACTATATCTCCTTGCAATCAATCTTAAGCTGATCATTTTCCTGTGACTGTGACTCTCTGTGACAAAAAAAAAAAATTCTGCCATTTATTCTCCTCTATCTAACATTTAAGTGGTGGTCTTAGGGCTCTGTACTCTCTTGATTATTTCATTCATATGTCTTTAATTACCATTATAATTCCCTAAACAATATCTGTAGTCCAGATCTGCCACTTCAGCTGTAAATCTGTATGTCCCACTGATTTCTTATCACATATATTTATATATTTTATGGAAGTTTCAACCTTAAAATTCCAATACCAAGCTAATTTTCTCTTTTTCCTGAAAATATGTTCTTGATCCCTTCATGGGCTCATTCTTCATTTTTTCAAGATGAAATCTGGGCATCATCTTCATGTTTCTTTTATTTCTTACAAATCAGATTTCTGAATATAGAGTAACTCTGTCCATTCTTTTATACTGTGGTAAAAGATATATAACATAAAATTTATCACTTTATGGACACTGATGTCTTGGCTAGTTAAGTGTCAGACTCCTAAGTTTATCTCAGGTCATGATCTCATGGTCATGAGACTGAGCCACACGTCAGGCTCCATGCTCAGGGTGAAGTATGCCTGAGATTCCTTCTCTCTCTCTCCCACACCCTCTGCCCCTCTCCCCCACTTTTGTACTCTCTCTCTCAAATAAATAAAATATTTAAATGAATAAATAAAATTTAGCCTTTTAACTATTAATTTTATACGATTCACTGGCATTAAGAGCATATATAGTGTTGTGTACCTACCACTTCTCTTTCTAGAATTTTTTTTTTTTATAACCCCAAAGAGGACATTGTATTCATTTAGTGGATTGGATACAGTACTCCCTCCTCTCAGTCCCTGGCCACTATTCTATTTTCTATCTTTTGGATTTGCCTTTTTCTGGATGTTTCTTATAACTGGAATCATATAATATATGGCCTTGGATATTTGTTTTCTTTTACTTAGCTTAACATTTTCAAGGTTTGTTGATACTATAGCATGCATCCATATTTCATTACATTTTATGGAAGAATAATACATTGTATGGATAAGCCACATTTGTTTTCTATTTATCAGTTTTCTATTCAGTTTGTGGTGTTCTCACATGTTAAGTATTATGAATAGTTGACAATAATCATTTTTGTACAAGTTTTGAACATCTGTTCTCTCTACTTTTGGATGTATAGCTAGTAGTGAAATTACTGGGTCATGTGATAATTCTGTATTTAACTTTTTGAGGAACCATCAAATTATTTTCAATAGCAGCCACTCCATTTTTCATTTATTTATTTTTTTAAAGATTTTATTTATTTGACAGAAAGAGAGAACAAGCAAGGAAAGCAGTAGGCAGAGGGAGAAGAAGAAGCAGGCTCCTCACTGAATAGGGACCCAGCTCTAGATGAGGCTCTGGGATCATGACCCAAGATGAAGGCAGATGTTTAACTAACTGAGCCACCCAGGTGCCCCTCTATTTTCCATTTAAACCAGCAAAGTATCAGGGTTCCAATTTATCCATACCCTCTCCAAAAGTTACTGTTTCCTGGTTTGTGATTATGGCCATCCAAGTGACTGTGAAATGGTATCTCATTGTGGGTTTCATTTGCATTTCCTTAACAACATTGATTGTCTTTTTATGTGCTTATTGCTATGCATACATCATCTCAGGAGAAATGTTAGTTCAGATACTTTGTTCATTTTTAATTAGTTTTTTCTTTCTTTGAGTGATAAGAGTTATTTATTTGTTTATTTTTGGATATTAGACTTTTTGTGACATATGTGACATGAAAATATATTCTCCTCCATGGGTAGTATTTTAACTCCTTTTATGATATCCTTTCATGTATAAAATTTTAGTTGTGATAAAGTCAAACATAACTGTTTTTTGCTTGGTGGCTCATGGTTTCAGTGTCAGATCTAATAAACCATGGTCAGATAAAAGAATGAGAAATGCCTATATGTGTTCTAAGAGTTTTATAAGTTTAGGGATTCAAGTGATGCTGGCTTCATAGAAAGAATCTGGAAGTTTTCCTTCCATTTCTATTTTTTGAAAGAGCTTCAGGAGAATAGGTGTTATTTCTTCTTTGAATGTTTGGTAGAATTCCCCAGGGAATCCGTCTGGGCCTGGACTCTTATTTTTGGGGAGGTTTTTGATCACTGCTTCAATCTCGTTACTTGATATAGGTCTATTCAGATTCAATGTATCTGTTTCAGTCTTGGAAGCTTATAGGTTTCTAGGAATGTATCCATCTCTTCTAGGTTGTTAAACATATTGGCATATAATTGTTGATAGTAATTTTTGATGATTGTTTCTATTTCCTTGGTGTTAGTCGTGATCTCTCCCCTTTCATTCATGATTTTGTTAATTTGGGTCTTCTCCCTTTTCTTTTGGGCTAGTTTGGCCAATGGTTTATTGATTCTTTCAAAGAACCAGCTTCTAGTTTCGTTGATGCATTCTACTGTATCTCTAGTTTCTGATTCATTCATCTCTGCTCTAATCCTTATTATTTCCTGCCTTGTGTGGGGGGTTGGTTTAATTTTTTGTTGATTTTCCAGTTCTTTAACGTGTAATGAGAGTTGGTGTATTCGGGATTTTTCAATTTTTTTGAGTGAGGCTTGGATGGCTATGAATTTCCCCCTTAGGACGGCCTTTGCTGTATCCCATAGGTTTTGGATCGATGTATCTTCATTCTCATTGGTTTCCATGAAGTGTTTCAGTTCTTCTTTGATTTCTTGGTTGATCCACATATTCCTGAGTAGGCTC